>JAQIWN010000647.1:0-28993 GCA_034699025.1 Entomobrya cf. arborea Gr-Col-00668 | reverse complement strand
TTTGTCTATATAATATCGTCAGTAAGTGGATATAGACATGTATGTACTTTCAACATGTCATACAAGTATACCTACTACAATTGTGATAACAAAAATTGTCTTTAATAGTCTGGAAATATGTTTATCTATAATTTGAGCAAAAACGTACTATGTATCAACTATTTAGACGACATTTCTTACATGAATATATGTATAGTATGGTAACTGGGCCACTCAACACATTTCTTTCTTGGTACATATTATCACCTTTGCTGTAGTCTCTTGGGCTATTATTCTAAAGTGTATTTTCAATTTTATTATGATAGCAAACTACAGAAATGTTCTCTATAAATAAATGCGTAAAAACAGAAAAGTTTATGTACACACGCAACTGTGTTAGATAAGTGTGGCAGATGTGTATGAAGCACACTACAAACATAGTATCTAAATATTCTACATCTTTTTCTTTACAAAAGACGCACAGGCACAGATCAGAATCTAAGGAAAGAGCAAGTAAAGGAATACTATTATAACTTATAGTACAGCAACTGTACTGCTATCTTTCCAGCTGGCCTTTCATTGCAAGCTGCTGTACGAATGTCACATAATATCTTGAATGGGCAACAAGGGGACACTTTGTCTCTTCACTAAATGTTATCTATGTCTCTTGTCTCATAACAGTCAAAAGAACATGTGCGGACCGCACCAGACTAGAACACCACAAAATGGCTTTTTCTACCAAAATACAACATTGTCCACCAGGAGAAGGAGGACCACCGCAGAGAGAGCAAGAGAACAGAAGTGGAAACACCGTCACAGTTCTAGGAATGAAATAAAAACAAGTGTACCTACATAAATATACATAATATTATGATGACAATTCCTGTTGTAAAGAGATTTCTTGTGTAGAAGTTCGAGAAATAACTTCAATCATTGTAAAAATGGATCGTTATACAACTGGCTTGGTTTTAGACCCATAAAAATATCAACTGACCGGAGGACATTACTTAACTTGCGCTATCGGATTGCAATACTATTTATCATCACGAGGCTTGACTTTTACATTTTTGTTATCTCTGCTTTATGAGTTCTTAAGAAATTGAGATACACAGAGAATTTTTTTACAGCAAACATACATAAAACACGGACTTTCACTCTCGACTAAATGGTTTTCATGAATGAAATGGTGAGTGGTGAATCTGTGTTTATGGCAAAGAATCCTTGAAATCGGATTTACTAGTATAACTACAACTTATAATTTGAAAACATCCCTTTAAAACTTTAGGGGATCATGTAACTTAGTCTCATTATTGCAAGTATCGCGTTAAATTTACATTATACCTCGACGCACTCCTCTTTTCTAAAGAAATTCTGAACATAAGCATCGCATCGGTTTCAGTAGTACCCAAGCCCATTAACACAGATAGTGAGTACTAGATAGAAAAGGGCTCTTGGCGAAAAAAATGGTAATAAAATATAATGTTTAGTCATTTGATTTGTTACTGTCTTCTGTGTTGTTGAACGTAAAACCAACCACAATAGTGACAAATACCATAATAGTTTTATAGTTATAGTATACTTATCAGAAATAAAAACAATAATAAGATAAAATAAACGTGGGTATTAAAATAAAATTGCGTTGCGTGAATGGAGCAAGTAAACTACAAACAACAGTCACTACCACAATAACGAGCATAAAACGCGATTCTTATTGTAATTTTAAAATGATACTATGAGAGAGCTACATATATAGCATTGCTTACATAACCGAACAGAATGCCTAGCGGTAATTTAGGTAGTAGTTGTTATTGTGGCTTGCGATGATATTTACAAAGGAAGCCCTTTTATTCTGTCCCTATCCACATGACATGATATGTCATCATCGCTTTTATTATATGGACTGTGCATTTCATTTCATACAAACAATGGAAATAGAGACAACGAAGATTGATGTGGTTGATGATGTGATATGTGATATTGCACAGAGATACCAGATTACCAAGCAAGCACGTAATTGCGAGATCCAGAACTCCATTTTCAAGGCTACTGCAAATTGTAACTACAACAAGTATAAAAAACTTACTACATGGCTGGGGGAATTACCCTCAGAACACTAGAGAAAGCGCCATATGGCAAAACAAGGCCTACACTTTGTAGAAGGGAAAATACGAGATGACGCATAAATACCATAATGATGCTCATGACAATGAGTATTTATGTAGGCCACATATATTGTTTAGAGACAAGGACAATAGGATTGTAGAGAAGCGTAATTGCTGTGTGGTGAAAGTAAAACTGCACAAAAGATTTTGTATTCTCGTCTATTATATCATTATATGCATTCTGATATAAAATCCTACTGCTCTTGATTTTTTTTACAAAGGACATTATATTTTATTGGTGGTGAAGGACAGTCGAACGTACCTAGTACCATCGAAAATAATATGTGGAATAATAATAGAAAGTGCGGTGATAGCTGGAACACTTGAGCGTGTACACTTGTTGACACTATTGCTATTGCTGGTGGTGGTGACTGCCTGCAATAAATATGTCAACAACAGACAGCAGCCATAGCTGTCCTATCTTGTCCCCACACACGAACATTCTGAATTTCCTATTACGTTTACTTTTTACACAAAGCAATATTTATACTGCACATTCATTGTCATTTGATCATCTATTTTGCTCGGCTTGGCTCTCTGGACTCAACTGCACTTTTGTGAGTTCGGGGAAAGCTGTTTTGATCGTGTGTGTTGTGTGTGGTTAGTTGCTTTTTAGATATCGAAAAGAAAGCGTAAACACATTAAGTGGAATTGTAGTATACTTTCATTCTATCAAAATGAATACACTACTGATTATATTTCACTTTTTACAAAAGATTACTTACGGGGGATCGTTGTGCAATGAATACAAAAGAAAACCCTTATACCAGTGTTTACAAAGCAGTAGTAGTAATGTGACTACATTGCAATAACTTAAGTACATCACATGTGTATAGGTAGGTATGTATACCTATATTTTTATTTTCTATTTATTTCTGTTTGTAGTGTCTTTTCGTGCAGTTATCGGTTGTGTTTACTTGTTTGGACAGGGATGCTTGTATTTTATTTTGGAACTTTTCCAGAAAAAGGGGGACGAAGACAAAAAAAATTGTTTACAATCCCAAAATGACAAATGTTCACATACATTGTGTTAAGCCAAGCATGCACGTGCCTTCAGCAATATTATTTCTCATGTGTTCCATTATTATTGCACGTCGACGTCATCTACTCATCTTCTGTGCTTTCTTTCTCTCTGAGGCATCCACATTCATTTTGAACGGTTTACATACAACATACGTACAAAAGCCTATTATTTTGGAACTAGATATATTTCTATAACTCTATAACTGCCTCAGTAATAAACATTGCAGTTTTGCACACAAATAGATGGCATCCCTCATTTTAACAACACATCGCATTCCCACATATCTTTCTGTTTTCCATAAAAATGGAATACAGTAGGTTTTTCCCCCGGTATATATAGTTGATTTATAAGAAGACTTGCAGAGGAAAGAGAACAGAGACGGAAAGTATGGATAAATAAGCGACAAAATGAAAAATGCACGTACAAGCAAAAAATTCTGTTTTCATCTTCACCATAATCATCACATTTACTGCTCACCAACATTTTCTTACAAAAAGGTGCACCAAAGAAAGAAGAAAAAAGAAAGTAGTTTGTGGCTGCTGACTACAAGAAGAATGTGCAGTGAGGCAATGAAATGTGAGAAAAGGAAATAAACAAGTAAAAACATTCCTCTGTATTCAAATTGTGTCATGTGCAGCGGTGAGTGGAAAAATGTGAATTACGCAAGTTCAATTTTTTCCCATTGAGCAACCCTGAAAAAATGCACACATGCACTGTAAACTGTATTTTTCATCCCATCATTCCATGTTTATCCGGCAATACTGAATTGGTGTAAATATTAATAAATTATGTAAATTCATACTGTTGCAGCACTATCTACATAATTTATAAGTAAAACTTTGTTTGTAGATGTGCAATCCAACAGCAGCACTTCCTTTTTCTTCATCCTCGACCTTATTGCATTTTTTCATAATATTTGCCCCAATGCTTCCGCTTGATTAGAATTTTATCTTTGTAAATGTATTATGCCACCACAGGGAAGAACCATAACATAAATCACACCTATATATTTACTGTATGTTGCACAACTATTTATAACGATATGCCTTTGCTGTACTTTCCAAAATGCTTTATCAAAATCCTCCACAATGTTTTAACACAACTTGCAAGAATTTGTTTTTATTTTATTTCCCATTCCTGCAAATAGACTAAAATTATCTTTATCCGTTTTCTGAATCCATATTTTATATTTTAACTATCAACAAGAAGCATAGTATACAGGAACGTATACAGTAAATAGATCTTGTATAGTGGGTATGTAAAGTTTGTTCAGAGTTTTCCCAAGTGCGATGGTACAGGAGGCCATACTATGAAGTAAAAGCATAACTTTGTAATTTTATTACATTTACAAAATTTCTTTCACCTTTTACTCAGTTAGGCTACTTTCACTTTGTTTATGGTAGCAGTATATTTCGTAAGAAAGAACACAGAGAAAAGCGATTCCTTTTTTCCTTTAGATGTTAGAATACATAATTTCATCAAAACATTAGTTTTGTCTGTTTATCTGTGCTGCGGCTGCCACCTTATATGTACTTTAATAAGAAAATAACTTCAACTCTTGCAAGTTCTTGGAACACTTTACAATATTTGATTACATCAATGATGATAACTAAGTACAGAAAGGTACTTAGATATATCTTTCTTCAATACTACTATGTACCTTGCTAGCAAATTATTTTAAATCCTATTATCATTGTCGACTCATCTCTCTCACCATCATGCTAACAAGCTTTATATGATGTGAATAAAATTCTCTAAAGTGCTCACGCGCCTATAAACTATTACATTTTATTGTAACTTATCACCTTTTGCTCCCGTCTCCCGACATTGATGAATAAAATGAAAAGATTTATGGAGAAACGTAGGGTCACAGGAAATTATAATATCATGCCGTACTACAGACAGGTATATTTTATTTTATTCCAGTGTATCTTTGTGTTGTGTTATGTAACGTTTTAATACTCATATCACAGCGATTCCCATTCTTATTAGAATTTGTATTATAAGCATTTCTTCTTATTTTCAAAAATTTGTATCACGTAGGTATACATTTTATACGCTTGATAAATGTGTAGATTAAGGTGCTAATATGTATTTTGCTTATGGATTCACAAAATCATAGTTTTTACTTTCACCGTTTTCTGCGTAGAGTTAGTGTAGTATATTTTATCCATTCAGATAAAAATGCATATCTAATGAAATTCCACATTCCCTTTTTTCCTGTTCATGCTCCAGCAGCACCGCTTCTAGGCACTTCTTTTACCGTTTCTTTTATATTTTTGTTGAAGTGATTTCTTCGCTTTTCAGAAGAAAGAAGAGATTTTGAAATTCAGTTGAGTTGTAGAAGAAAAGTACCTGAGCGAACGTAAAAGCCATTTCTCAATACTTTTTTAAGCAGTGATGATGATGATGATGAGGATGAAGGCAAAGAAGACGCGATATTCCGGAGAAAGCAGTAAAAGAGGAAACCTTATCATCAGCAACGCTCAAGTTGAGTGCATGCTTTTTATCATATACATAAAGATGTACCACATGAATGCACAAACCTACATGCCTATGTATGATGTATACCTGAATCAGAAAATCAGCTTTTGTTCATTTTTTTTCTTTTTTGATGCTTGCCAACTTTGAACTTACTCTCTTGCTTTTGGCACACTGCCGTTTCATAAAGAAAAGTCAGTCAATGAGTAAAAGAGGGTTTGAATTGAAAGTCAACCGACCAAAATAAGAAATATAATTTTGTGCAGTGCACACAGCACTAGGCCACGCCACATTTAAGTATACACATCAAGTGCGTTGTTGTGACGTGTGTTGGTAAATTGCTACTTCATAGTTGCAAACAGCTATTATTCGTCTATAAATATCCACTGAATAGTCTAGTGGATAATGAACATGAAAAGAATGTCTGGTACGGAAAATTGATTGATTTTGTGCCCAGGAGCAGCAAATGCAAACCTAAAAGCCTAAAAGCATGTTTGACGTTAGACGTAATAATGAACAGCCAAACGACCAAAATCAACAGGCCGAAAAATTTAATAATTCCAGATATGATGCAATTGTTATGCTAGGTATGCTATAATATTTAACCAATAAAAATCAAATGACAATAATAGTTAATAGTTCAATTCACCGCCAAATAGTAAGTGGGTAACGGCAAGTAACAGTGTAGTGTCTAGTTCTTGTTGACTGATTCCAGTTGAGTTGACCGACATCCAAGCTCACTTGACAAATTGGATTATCGTTTTATGAACCGTTACATCTAAATTTACCATTCATCCAAAAAACTACATCTACATATGTATATACATGTATATTATTATAGGTTTTATTCTGCGTAAAATTGTTATTCAAGACGTTCCTCTTTAGATTTTCTCTAAATAGATTCAAAGTTGGACTATGTTTTTGCGTTTTAAAAAACGACAAACT
This sequence comes from Entomobrya cf. arborea Gr-Col-00668, assembly GCA_034699025.1. Classification (NCBI taxonomy): domain Eukaryota; kingdom Metazoa; phylum Arthropoda; class Collembola; order Entomobryomorpha; family Entomobryidae; genus Entomobrya; species Entomobrya cf. arborea Gr-Col-00668. The sequence continues at coordinate 22,402 of JAQIWN010000647.1, read as the reverse complement.
TTGTACTACGCACAGCACCTGTAAAAAAGAGTACACATATTAGAATCAAAGTGTACTCATTCCTCTAGAAAACCTTTTGAGAGTTAACAAAGGTAAAGGTAGAGAAGATGTTGTAAATATTTTTGTAAGTACATATTTATGTATTCAGTACAACATCGTTATTTTGCCGTGCAATGTTTTGCCAAGCAAAAGTGCACAATTCGATGAAAACAGAGAGAGAGAGAGCTTTGAATGTTCAAAATCTTTCCACTTTTAATCTTACGCATAACATATTGATTCAGTGTTCCGTCAGAGTGGAAAATTCATTCTGAAGATAATTCCAGCTTATATCTGTACTGTACTCCCGGAAAACAAAGCCACACAAGGGTATAAACTTTTGAAAATTGATCTCTACACACACATGGTTTCAACAATGAAGATAAGAATGAAAACACACATGTTTTAGTTACTAGTTTAGTAAATACATATGCATGAAATATTATGTTTTGCGTCAGTATAAGCCACTCTTAAAATCGTACCTGCGCAGAAAATTTAAAATGTAACCTTGTTTATTTGAAATGCTGGGTTACAGGGATTATGCAAAAGACCTTTTTAGGGTAAAATGCACGAAAATCGTGTACTTGCCAAAAAAATATGTATTTTTTAGCTTTAGGCTACTGTACGTGGTATTAAATACAGAGATACTATTCTTTCATTTTGCTCTTCAGAATATATAAGAAGATTCGCATGAGTAAAGCCTGGAAGAACTAGCAAAGAAAGGTTTCCTTTCATATTATGACAATGCGTAAATCAAGTTCACAGAATATGCAATACATGTCGTATCAAACATATTTTTTGGACCATCTTTCGTAGCAAAAATTGTAACTGCGTGTGGGAAATCCACCATTCGATTTTTGCGAACAAAGCCATGGAATAAAAAGGAGCAGTTCATGGAAACAGATATTATTGAGACAACTGCTAGAAAGCACTTTGTGAATAAAAAAGGCAACGTGCCGATATCCGGTATTCAGGTTTCATCACTTTCTTCCTTTCCTACTTACCCAAAGAGCTTTTCCATACGATTCACTATAACTCCTGCACTCGCTCGCTCTTTTTTTTCTTTTTTGACTTGCCTTGCTTGCAGCTACTACACTGAAGGACCACATCAAATTCTTTTACCGCTGCTCCCTTCACTTTTCTTCTTTCCACTCCACAACTTTTCTTCACATTTTTATGACTGACTTTGTGCCAGCAATTTTATTAATGTATATACGCAACCAAAATAGATATGTGTAGCTTTGGTACGATATTCGTCAAAAAATAGAAGAGATTCTCAACACGACTTGGTTGAACATTTGGAAACATTATACTTTCACATACATAAGCACATAATATACCACTCAAAAGAATGCATTATTGTGTAAAAATGTCCGTTTTAGCAAGGAGCATAAGATATTACATATTTTTTAATATTGTTCCTCAAAAAAATATGATGTACGCATACTTTTCTTTTTCCTTTACCCTTGCATAAAATGGAAATGTAAAAGGAACAAGGGCTAAGAACTATGCACTGCAAGCGACTCGGCTGGAAAAGAAAAATGGAGAAATATAGAACTCAAACTCAGCTCAACTTCTGCCAAAAGAAAAAAGGGGAATTTCAAAAAGTCATAGCCCCGCTCTCAAGAAAGCAACCCAACCACTATCAACTTTTCATTCTTTTTCCCCTGTTCCTGATATGCTTGCAGTAAAATATTATATTGGTAAAGATGGGAATGGTAGCAAACAGCATATCTTCTTCTTTAAAAAAAGAGAAGATACGAAGATGGTGCTTGAAGGTAGGAAAAGTAAGAATGCGCAAAAATGGGGGAAAAGAAAGTATAAGAAGCGGCATCACTGCTTTTTAGCCATATAAATATATCATTCTGTTGGAGAGTGATGGATTTGTATCTACTCATAAAACAGAACAAGATTATTACTCGAGGACTATATATATAAATATATCTATATAACATGTGCATAAAAGACCAAAACAGGTATAAAAAAGGAAAGAAAAGTGAATAGAAGGACCACCCAGTCAAGTCAGAGAAAGAAAAGAAAGCAGACAGACAAAATGAAATTTCCCTTTTTATTCTCTCTTTCTCCTCCATCAGCGGGGTAGAGAAGTTGCCATTAAGACACGTTATCTAGTACATTTTTTGTGCATTTAACTGTAGAGTAATATAATATTCTCTTTTCCCATTCAAAGATTTTGTAGGTATAAAATGCGTACTCACTCACTTTTACTCAGGTACAACTTTCCATCCATCCGGCAAGCCAGGTTTACATGCCTGCATACTTGGGAAATATGAAGACGTGTACACACAATCATACGGTATGATGATAGTGATGATCATGTTGATTTGCTGACGAAGATGGAGATGGAAATGGCAAAAGCAGGTATGCAATGGACTCTACTTCCTTCTCTTTTCTCACAATTCTCATAAGGCGTAATAATCCGGAGATGGGCCTGATTTTGTTCTCGTCTTATTCAATATAAATATGTAGTTACGTAGATAAAAATAAATAAAAAGGCTTGCTTTGAGCATTTTCCTACATTACACAATATGTACATGTACATACATTTCTGTACGTACCTATTTGAGTCATGTCAGACGAGGCTCTTTTTAGTGAATCTGCATTTCCAAGCTTGAATGAATCAGATTTACTGAATCAGCAAGAAATGCGACAGCAGTGTCACGACATCATCTTCTTATTCTGCATTATCGTGTTGATCATCGCGATCATCATCTTTTTTGTAAAAAATAGAATAAAAGAACGTATTAGCCTTTGAAGTGGTTTCTTCTAGAGAATTCCAATTTTCACTGAGAATTTAACCATGTGTCTAAGAGTCTGAGTGAGTTTGACTGATTTTGATTGTAAGTGAATGAATCGGTTTTCCAGGTCCTTCGTTTCCCAGTCATTTTTTAACTGTTCATATGAGAAGTATAAATATCAAAGCCTATAAAACTTATTCAAAACAAGAATGTATCCAAACTGTACCTACAGAATTCCATTAATCAAAATGTCGACGACTCCATTAGTTCAAACGACATATGAATGAATAAAATGTCATTATGAAAGCTAATTTTCAAAGCGATTCCTCTAAGCACCAGAATGAACACGTTGTAAGGCATTATGACATTTAAAATCAAATGGTTCAAAAATTATAAACTTCAAAGTAACAACGACTATTCGAAATTACCATTTTTTAAAGCAACTTGAATTTTTAAGAATTTAGCAGTACCCAAAAGGGTAAGGTTTAAAGTTCAATGGAAAACTTCTTCGTTATGGATTACGATCGTTACGAACATCGAAATTACTTGGTATAGAAAATAAAACAGGAAGTTGAACGTTGAAATGAACCGTTAGCTTATGAGAATTTGAGTATATCCTAACTATGCATCAATAAACCACACAGGGTGCTTCTAAAGTTTAAACGGTGAAAGGAATAAATGAATAAAGAGGAAAATCTGATGTAAAGAGCTATTCATTCATAGAGCTCTGAGCATTGACATTGTGACTTTGGGAATCCTTCAATGTGAACAACGTAAATAGATTGGTTTAGAATGCGGAAAACATTGAAAAGAGCACTGATTGCAAATTTTGATGCCACTGGTTGTACATTTGTGTATCAGACTAAAGCATCGTAACAAGTATGCTGTTCAATTGAATTTATCAAAAACCAAATTTAGATTTCAGGCGGAAAATATTGCAAAAAGAGAAAAATCCCTAAGCCTCATTTTTGTCATATAACTCACAGAATGCAGACATGGAAAATGTTTTGTTAAATGTAATGTTCTATATAGTAACTGAACAGTAATTTTAATTACTCCGTCAAATTAATGACTATGTTTAAAAATGTTAGTGCAGATCAAAGATGTCAAGTCTACATTTTTTTCGGACTATGCTCAAACAAGTCATAACAATAACCGTTGGAATTAGAGCAATAACTTGCGATCCTTTCCCATTTACATCTTCCTTTATACCCTGTACTTACATTACTTCCTTTAGGATAATTGCATCCGGCAACTTATCGAAAAACTACTGGGCTAGTGGTATGCATAAAAATAAATCTACGATAAAACTAGCCATAGTACTGGCGACTGCCGCATCATCTCATTCCCATATCCCATTAGGTCCATAAACTTGTCATAACTTAATTTCTCGATGTACTATCACCGTACCATATCTCCGGCGGCCGTGGACAAAAAAAATAATGCAAAAAACGTTAAAGAAAAGCTTTTCTCAATAGCAGTCCAGTGATAGCAAAGAATGGAATAACACTCACTTATCTTTCTCCCTTTCTCCGCATTCTTTCACACAAACTTTATTATTATCATCAGCTGCACCAGACAAAAACACTAGGAAAAGCTTTTAACCTTGTCAATGCACAACCATTAAAGAAGATGATCTACTGCTTATACACAAAGCATACCAATCTTTTTACGACTCGAAAGACTAAGACTAAGACATGAACTCAACAGCAAAATGTGTAAGGATATTGGTGAAAACGCTAGGATCTCTGAACAAGGGAATCAGGGACATGACAAGACGGCTGAGAGCTACTATCCTCCAGAGCACGTCTACTTTCTCCTTAAGCATTTCTTCCATGTGTATTTTCATTTTTTATCTTATCATCTCCATACTTTATGCTCAGTCCGTGTCGCTGATGTCGTACGTATCAAATAACAGAGTACCAGACACGACCTGAGACCAAAAAGAGCTCATTGCAAACTATACCACACGCTGCAAAAAAACGATACGTGAGTGGCTTTAGCGAATAAACCTGAAAGCTTGTTCAAGAATTTACAAAACACTCACCAAGATGATACGTAGTGAATGAACCATTGTGAATGTTTAACCAACAATGTTTTATACATATTTGGTAGTTTAAAGAATAGTCATTCATACAGAAAATTTATTGTAGGAAAAGACAAAAGTTGCTCTTTTCAAACAAGTCATTCAAGAGGCGGAGCGATGAAATGGACAAGTTGTTAAAAGTAAAAGCTCATATCTTCATCCTCCTACTCATCAAAACAATCGTATTTGAAATGCTCATTTAAACTTAAGTATAAGTACTCTCAACCTGCTGAATAATACTTTCATAATGATTTTTCTGTGACAAGTTGTAAGGTTGCAGTTGATATACCACCAACAAGTTTGTCAAGTACAAGGTCCAAAACTTTTGCTGGTAGTGGATGAGTTAGTTTTAGTTTTTGGAGGATCGTACAATATCACTTGAAAGAAGTGTTCACCTTGATGTGATGTTTCATAGGAATGGTCGTAGTTTGTCTGTTGTAATCATAATAACAGTAGTAGTAAACGTATAGGAAGAAGAGCCTCAAGATCATAAATGGATCGTTTTCGTATGCAATTTAGGACGAACGTTGTAGTAATAATAATAGCATTGTTATGTAGTTGTATAATACTACTTGCTTTTATAAACTTCCATGACACATGTATACAAACGTACTTTTATGTATGTGATGCGTACATTTGTGTGTCTATCCTAGGAAAAACCTGTGAAATTTCATTCTATAAAAAAGGTTTAAAAGAGAAAGTAGCTTTTACAAATGATAGTGTAAAAGTAGAGAAAAAGGAGGAAGAGAAGGAAAACAAGAATACATGCTGCTTTATGTGTATCTCAGACTTGTGATTGCTTGATATCATGTTACGTGATCGTTTTGCAGCAGAAGATGTAGAAAGGAAAGGTTTGGTTGGCACGAAATCGGTGATAAAAGTAGTATATTGTACAAGACGACTCTAGCTGCAAACAAACATAAACTCCAAAATACGACTGGTATCACATCACAACAAACAATGTGTGCTCAATGTACCACATGTAAACCATCTCATCTTTGTGCTCTTTTCGACTTTTCTTTGTTCAATGCCGCCCACAAAGGGAAATAATATTAGAAAGGTAGCTCAGGAATGGGAATGCGAAAACTTCGTTTCGCACTGTTGTGCTATATACCACCACCCTGTGAGTATTTATTTACTCATCATAAAAATAGAACTTACTTTTCTAAAGATATACACACTGCAATCTGCCCAGGTTTGTGTGTGTTTGCGTGTGTATTTTGAGGATACTGGAATTACATTTCGTTTCCTACCGAGACTAGAGAACTATATCGACTTTTAAGTCTGTGGATCAACTAAAGAAAAATCTACTTTGTACACACACCCACACGTTATTTCATTCACATCATAAGCTTTGAAGGTGTAATGCATATCATACTTTTGTTACCTTTGTTATTTTCTTAATCCTCTTTCATACTTTCAAGAATAACTTACGCCACTCATTTGCTCTATTTATTCCTGTTTAGAGGTCCTTATCCTTTTAAAAAATCAGGCTTAGATGCCGGATTGCTTTCTTTATTCTATTGCTGGTGGGCTGATCGCGATCGTGACGCAAGTTGTCTGAATTTATATCACTAACAATGTAATAAAAATGCTAGTAGAATGTGTGTGTTAGCATTTATAAATAGTTAGAAGAACTAAATTTTTATGAGCCACGGAATCTGACGCATATATCACTTTCAAACGCTAAATACCCTGCTTTCTTTTTTTCGTTGCTTACGAGGTAATTTATTTACTAAGCACATGCCACACCAGACAATGAGCAAGGAAATAAAGTATCTATATTAGCAATTGTGTTTGTTATGTAGTATCTAGTTTAGGAATAAATAAATAAACACACGACACAAATAGTTGACGTTGAAGTAAAAACGTATGCAAACTACAAAGCTCATAGTGAATACATAGTGTTCCGATATGCGATATGTTACTGAAGAATTAGTAATATCTGCACTTACAAGTTGTGGTACATGTTATACAAAAAATAGGAGTTCTTCGACTATTGTGAAATTTTGAGCTTTCACTTTTCAATGGGTACTTAGTAGTTAGTGTAGCATGCATGTTGCACAATAGTGGACGTTGTGTAACTTTAAAAGGAAAAAGTCGTGTAGCAGAATCTTTTATTTCATGCATGTTTTAAGAGAAAGTTCGGTGCAGCTTCTCAAGTTGTTACTTTTGTGAATGTCTTACAGAAACAAGCTAGTCAAGGAGTACTAATAATTGTGCAATAATGATTTCACATTTGCAGATATTAAACTACACAACATTGCCAACTTCAACGGCACAAGTTCTAAAAGTAAAATGCTTTGCAACTCCAGTTCGTTGCTTCATAAATTTCTGAAGTATGCTTAAAAATGTGGGATGTGGTTTACACGTGTTTCAGATCATTATCATTCCAATACAGGAACAGAAGAATGTTCAAATGACATGAGTTTTAGAAAATTTTAAACAAATGAACGCTTAAGTTGAAGTAATAGAGAAAAGCGAATAATCAGTATCGAGTGTGTAGTTGTAGTGGTTCCATATGAAGAGTACAAAGTTGTAATTTTAATAAGCAGTAGTAAAAAATGCAAAATAAAACAGAATATTTAAAAAAAAACTCATCATGTTAATGTTGTTGACTACAAGCTACTTTTTCTTAAAAATTGCACAAAAGAATATTGTATCAAAATTTTTAAAGTACAAATGGATATGTATCAAAAGTATCTAAAAATAAAATAGTATTTGAAAAGGAAAAACCTGACCAACAAAACCCATGTAGGGGTCGCCGTCTCATGGAATATTTGGTGTAATAGTGTTTTGGTATAAAAATGCCCTTATTCCAAAGTATTTGTTGCGGGTATAATTGCTTCTGAATTTTTGGTTTTCACCAGGAAAATAATCCTTACAAGTTAAATCCAAATTTTTTTTTCTTCTTTCATAAGTTTCAGGTTTAAAATTATTTTACGGGGGACAAATAAGATCTTTCATTTGTATTCCATGAATCTGAATTTTGCGATGACGTGGTATCATTGCTGAGTGCTGGTCATAAACATGGGAAATGTTTAGATAGATGCCCTTAAGTAGCTACTTTAGATTATTATCTTTACGCATGATCCTTATTCAAAATTTCACAGTTTAAGTAAATTAATTTTTACTCTGACTCTGAATTCTCTTTCTAACAAAGTAAAGAAAAACTTGAGAGGATTCATTTATGTAGTTAGACTACACTACTTCTTCAATCCTAATTAAACACTGTCCTGCCCTCGCTATGCAATTTTTGAACTCACTGCAAGTCTGAAATAGCAATTCCAACATTTTCAACACGATTCGGGTACATTACAAATTAGTTTATTTATTTATTTCATTTCACATAATTAAATAGCACTTTTAGTCCAGAGATAAGTGTTTTCCTTTCCTCACCTGAAGGAATTCCTGCACAAAACGATGTTACATGGGTACATATGTACATCAAGTTGCTAAGCTTTGACTACCATCATGATGCTTTAAATAAGGAAATTCGAATTGTCTTGAAGCAATTATTTTGTTATACAAACCAGGATGCGACGTGGTACATTATGTTAAACCAGTATAGTCGATTAATATGTACCATGTACCTAAAACCTCGCTTTTTCTGTAACGGGTACATGGAGTGTGAGTAAAATTTAATTTCCGTTGTAATTTGTCAAAGAGCATTAAGCCTGAGTTTGAAAGTGTGCTCATTTGTTCATGTAGCGAGCAAGTCAAAAGTACTGCTTACTCTTTTGCAAAGATAAAGTCTTCTGATGATTTAGCATTCCTACTGAATGTCAGATAAAACTGTATTATTAGCTCAAGTTTTAGAAATCATACAGACTAGAGAAATTCTTTACGTGTCAACACCTGTTTCAACCATGGATGTTTATCTTTTATGCATACATCTTTATCATCAAAATGATAAATTACTTTTTGAGTTGACTTTCACAGCTTGATAGACTCTTACATAGCTGACGGCAAATAGCATGATATAGAGGCACACTGATTTAATTTATTTTAATGCCTAATGATCTATTTCCTCCTTTTATTGATTTATACTTACTAGTTGGAAAACATTACGCAATTATTGGTATATCGGTAATTATTAAATGGACTTTACTTGTAAATGATTAAATATTTCAGCAAAAATACAACGTAAAATGCACATATATGCTAATGGTGCAGAAATCTCGTTCGTAATCGTGTGTCAGTCAATAAAGCCAGATTTGGAAATGAAGAGTGACAGGCTTGATTGAACTTTCTCTATCAACAAAAAAACAGAATCTGTTTTGCTTATTAGAAAATGAAAGGAATGGATTTGTAAATAAATACGAAGTTGCATAGCTATACCGATACATACCTTGCCTACAACAGTTATAAAAATAATATGTAGCCAAGTCCTACTGCTTTCCAATCTTTTAAAATTCTACAAACTAGAAGCTGAAACACATTAATTTTAAACACTAGTGCCACCGGAGCACGATCATTTACATGACGTTTCATCCTACTTCTTTGAACTTCATTATATGCATTCCTCCCTCCGTCCCCCGTAGAAAGAGAACCGGTCGGAGAAAGATGAAAGAGTTTCACTCAGACTGTATACTACACAAGTAAAATGAAAGGAACTAAAGGCATTCTTTGTCATCGTCTCTTTTATGCTACCACCACCACACACAAGCAATGAACATTACTAACAGCAGCAGTGAAAATCGCTTCGTTGTTACATGCCGTTTTCATGTGCCATTGCTTTCTCTTTCACTTTTTTTCATTGTTTTTCAGCACAAGAAGAACTCCATTTTTTCCCTTCTTGTCGTACCACTTACACTAGCACGTGACATGTAGTCCATAAGAGTATGCATCACGATCGCATATAGTAGTCATCAAAATCATCACCACCATCGTCATCTTGATCATCACGAACAAAGAATGAAATATTAGCGAAAAATCATTACGTTATATTATTGCATTATGAGTAGTACGAAGATGAAATATACTTTCTAGTATATCTACCCTCTGTAGTATGTGTCTTTAACCCAAAAAGCCAACGATATCGATAAATTACAATGTCACGGAGAAAATGGAGAGCAAAAAAACGATGAGTTGGCGGAAGAAAATGGTATTTGTTGGTAGAATGGGTACTATATGTCTGTAGTGAGTATGCATCATCTCATGACATATTATTATTATATTATGCTCATTCTTCGTTCTAACAAGTGAGCGCTAGGAAAGAATACCAAAGTATCATCTACCTACACGTTGCACACACACTCATGACACAACTCCACTAAAACTCAAGTCAGAGGGTAACACCACAAGTAGTGGAGTGAATAAGAAGAGGAAATCGCTTGAATGTACATGCATACATTATACATTCATTAAAAGAAACTTACTATTTTACGATATATGATATAATACTTACGACAGGGTCATGCATATCAATAGCAAAAGCATTGGGATATGTATACAAGTGAAAGTAGAGAAAGGTAAAAGAGCAGAAAGAATGATGCATTTGTCAAAGAGAGGTGACCCAGATGAAAGGTATTATAAACGACTCTCTACCCTTCTTCTTCGCTTCTTTCTCTCCTTTATTGCTTTTCCTCCCTTTTCACTTTTACCAAAGTATTACCCATTCTACAACAATAAGTATATAGTGGATGTGATATGATTGGATGTATAACTTTTTCCAGCCAAAAATTTTGATGGTATTCTAAATCTACTGTTTTTTGCTCTTCACCATGCTTGTGGTAGTATAGCTATAAGGCAGTATAGAGAATTATGGTAAAACGATAGCTTTTTTTCAGCGACGACAGTTGTCTTTGGCATTTGCAGGAAGAAAGGGGAATACACTATTTTGGTTCTTTGCAAAATGTGTGATATAAAGTTAACAAAAGAGAAAGTATTAAGGGAGAGGAAGATGAAAAAAGGGAAAAAAGAGTGGAGGTGACTCAGGTTATAAATGTTATGTGAAATTTGCTTTTTTATCAATCACTGATTTTCTCAGGAAAACTCCTTTTCTGAGTTTCTTCATGATTATGATGATGATAGTAATGATATGTCTCTCATTTATTTTCCTGCTGGCAGTATATATGAACCTCACAAAAATGTGATCTGAGTGATTTGTGATGATGTCTCGATATCTGATGTTATACAATATGGATAGAGTCGAGATCATAGATATACTAAAACACATTGTCATATAAGATATGTACTACTCAGTTTTTCAACATTGTGGAAAATTAGGTTTTTGGGTTTACAAAGTAAAGTAGACTTTTGTCAAAAAAAATCATCCTTGCATTAAAATTATCTTTCTTTCTTTCCAGTTCAATATTGTCACATTCTGTCTGGATATGTGGGTGGTGGTAAGTGGGAAAATGTTTATTTTGACTGAGTCAGTCAAATATTATGACCTTTTATTTGAAATAATGTCCTCCTGTATATTCGACTTCTGACTATAAAATTACATTCGTCCTTGGAATGTTAGCACTGAACAAGAAATGAAATAAACGATCGATGAGATGCTAGATGCTATACATTTTATATCTACAACTTAATTTTAATTAAATTTCGTTTTACGTGTATGAAAATATTAGATACGAGAGAATCTTCGTTCGTTTTATTATGGTAACAAAATAAATAAAAAATATGAGCCAGATTAAACATGCATGCTTTTATTATCACAAGGCTTGATGTCAGTATTCAGTAGCATCCAATTACATATCATTAGTAATATAAAGCAAACACAAAACTAAGTGAGTTGATTTTGATCAACAGGCGAGACATCCTCTTCAAAAGTCAAGGATAGCTTGACAATAGAGTTGAAAACTTTCAAAGGAATATTGATTACTTCACTTCGCATGCTACCATATAAAATTAGAATGTAAAGCATTGTTTACAAGTAGAGAATAGTAATAATACTAATAATGCTTTTATAATATAAGAATAGAAGATAATCGTTAAAAGGTCTTTGAAAGATTATCTAGATGACCGTGAAGGAGAATGAGCTCACAGTCTCAAGTGAGGTTGTGTACTCTTTATTCACCAGCAGCAGAGTAAAATAGTTATTCAAATAGAAACGAAGAAACAGTCCCATAAAACAGCGATAATATATGATTTATGACGTGTAGTGAAATGAGGGGAAAAGAAAAAAACCTACCTCAATAAATCGCAACGAAACTGCATTTCTATTTTTTTCTAACTGCGCTCTTCTCCCCGCCTACCTGATTCTTTATGTATCATCATCCTACAACCACACTCACAACTCAACACAAACTTTTAATCCATACATTAGAAACGGGCAACATTTTCTTATTTAGTATCCATTATTCACGCTCCACAAAATGGCTGAGACTCCGTAATAAGTAGAAAGAAAAAGTGGATTTCATTCCACTCGGGTCTGGTCATGTATGGCGATATTGGCTATGCTTGACATACATACAATGCGAGAGATGATACCATGCCAGTTTCTAGTTTTGTTGGGAGTTGGGAGAACGTTTCTCTTACCATAATAAACGTACTTACTTTTGGCATAAAGATAAAATAAAATCCATATAAACTCCCACATTTCAGCAAAGTGTACAAAATACCACTTTTCTCTATGTTTGTAGATGATAAGTTTAAGTACATTTTACCAAAATAGGTTTCGGTACATTTCTCCATTATCATTAGTAACTACATATACCATAATACCATCCCCTTACTTGTAGACCATCTTATTGACTATGTGAATGAATGAGTGGTTGCAATACAAGCAGAAGCAGAGAGAAAAATGAATGAGCAAAGAAAGAACGAAAACGAAGGTTAGTCGAGTCCATTAGTTGGGAAAACAAAAATCCTGGAATCATCTCTCAAAGGAAATTTTTGCACACATCTCTTCAGTTTTTGGTGTCTCTGGTGAACAGCGTAATATTGAGCTCTCTCGGTCTCAACTCAGGAAAAAGTTGGATTTTGGCCTTGTGTGGAGAGGAGCAAGTGAGAAATGCGAAGCGTGTAATAGGTATGTTGAAAAATGTACCACCACCATCGAACGTACGTATTTTTATCCATACGTATTACACATACTTTATAGATAAATTTTTTGGCGCTTTATCTAACGGCCAAACCATTTCACCGTCTGAAATAGCCCATATAACATAAAAATCATCAGGTTCCATTCCATCCAACTGGCACACATGCTCTTGCAACATACCAGCCAAGATAGGACATAGAGAAGGGAAACCTCCTGACACTACGAGTACCATTTGTGATAGTGATGGCACATTTTGTTGCTTCATTCTTAGCATCATTAGCTCCACTTTCAATAACTATTGTGTAGGAAGAAGATAACGAAGAAAAACCATTTTCAAGTACCCAGAGCCAAAGGAATGGTGAACAATCGAACCATAATATCAAGTAAGTTCATGATGACCAAATCCCATGTTGATTTATTCACTCACTCAGTCAGTGAAGCGTGTGCCATGAAAAGGTAATATGTTGGTGAAGCGGCATGACATGGTGAGCAATTTTCATGGGAATAGTTCAATGCTTAATTAATTACCTGCACTTCTCCCACGAGTCATGAAAATCTTAATTAAAAAGGCATTAATTACGGAGGAAAGACTTTTAGGAAAAATCTATAAACTTTTTATTTATTTAAAACTCAATTAAACTTACTGGAATTTCACTTTTCGATCCGATCAAAATACTACGCAATATCTGGAGAGTTGTGCTTTTAGTACAAATAGAAATTGGGTAGAGCACCTTTTGTACGATAATGTGTATTTTTTATGCTGTAATGAAATCATCCAAGTAGAAATAGGTACACGTTACATCACATTAAGAACATTACTAAAAATACGAATATTATGAGGCACTCAGTTTCCCCAACTAAAACTGAATTTCCCGTACCATTTCTTTGTAGCCAGTGGTCAATTCAGAGAAAAGTAGACCACAAAAAGGTTTATTTCAATTAGTCTGAACCAATACTATGTAGGTGCATAAGCAATAGTTGAACTGGGTACAAAAGTACAAAATGTTTTTAGTGTAAAAAGGTCCTTTGTGCAGTCAACTGTTCACCTTTCTTTACACACCACACGCCAAATATTTTGGCTTGTGTCATTTTGTCAGTGAGGTAGCAGTAGAACATCTAAAATTCCGCAAGTCCATTAGAGTAATGAAATCGCTTTTACAACAGACATCGCTACCTGAACCTGATGCACTGAAGCATATGAATTTGTGCTCATCCTCCTCATACATACAAAAACTAAAGAATGTAGATTATAAATATATCGCTCTAAACTATCTACAATATTGAAAATTATGGTTCATTTGATCTACTATGCAATACTACAACTTATTTGATCTATGCCTTGCGTGTGTGTGTATTTATTATGCACATACTACAGTGAATAGTAAATCAATGAAAAGTTTTCAAAGTAGAAGCCTCATCGCTCTGATTGCATCATCCAAGGTTTTCGGCAGTAGTAACACATTGTATCTTAACAGCAAAATTCGTGTATGTTTTGTATAATTTATCTTGACTTCAAAAAGGGCAACATATTCAAAATGAGAAAATTACATTAGGCGACAATTTTATACTGCCAGAATGAATGACGGAGCTACATGGTGAAATTGGAAAGCCAAGGCATGATAGTGCTTTACACCTAAAAAAACTCAACGTTTTCACACATAGAATGTATAATAATTTAATATAACATATGAGATTCGTTATCATGATCATCATCAAGAATGATATGTACATGCACATCTACCACATATGAAGTCTCAAGGTTTCTATTCAAGTGAAAGCATAGCTTGTCGTCTCCATCATTTAATTTTCATTATATTATTAATAATATATAGATCTGAGCTCATCGACTGACATGGTATTACATGAGGATCACTAGCTGCACTACTACTTTGGCATTTATGTAGTGTATATCATGGTTTTTCCGTGGTATGTTTGAAAAAGAGAAAGTTTACTGAAGGAAAACTTTGTTCTCCGGAGAGAAGAGAAGGAAGCAAAATGAAGTGTGATGTTGCTAGCAAAGTATGTATGCTTTTGCTCTTGCTCCTGGCTTCTTTCCTTGGCCACTCTGCTGTTCCATTGCCAAATAAACTATGAATGCTCTATTTTTTCTGTAAACATGTAACTGAGCTAAAACAGTGGAGAAGAGAGAAGCAAAAGTTTGCTGGAGTAGACCCAAGAAATGTTAGAGAAGGATTTCTCTGTAATAATTATAACTTGATTCCTGCAGCTTATAACTTGGTATAATTTTGAACTGAAGATGGTATACGATACGATACAGTCTTGCTGTCTTAGTCATTTTCATATAGTGTTTGGTGAAAGTACATGAAGTGTTAATGTACATAGGTGCCATATGTGCAGTACAACGTGCTTGAGTGAAAAAGACAAATTATTATTTACTTTAACTCAAGCATCTTTTGACAACTAGACTGCCACTGCTTCTATGACGTCTGATGGCAAATACGTATTAGAGAGTAGAGAAAGGGCCAAAAATTACATATGTTGAACTTCTAACCTGCTTATTTTCTCCTTTCTCCTCCCATAGTCCTACCTCATTTCCACTCACGAGTATTCCACATACTCTGATTTCATTTTTCTCATTAATTTGTTAAAAGACATGTTTATGTTTATTTACGTCATTCGTATGTATGTGCACATGTATATTCTTATGATTCCAGCGTATTCCTTTTAGCATTCGAGTGATGCGTGTAATTTGTTGTGACACATAAATATGTTGTGTCGAGTTGTTTTCAAAATAACAACTTGAAATAAGGATTTTCTAACAGATTCCAGTCTATAGAATTCTACATTCAAATCATTGCTAGTTGTAAAGTAAACATTTGTGGTACTATGCGAAAATTGTATACCCGGTCGGTGGTATACTCGACTAGTACCGTTGCGGTACAATCAAAATAAACCCTTTATTTTTTTGATGAAGTTAGTATAGGTCCAGGTTCCATTCTCCATTGTTTTCCTAACATTAAATCATTTAGATGAGAAAAACACTTCATAAAATACACACTACTTGATGATGACCTACTTTAAAACCATAAACGGTTCTTGCCTACGATTACTGCGAGTTTCCACAAAAACGTTACTGAAGTATCCATAAAAAATTCAAAATGAACACTTAAAGATAGCTCAATAAAGTTTAAGATACATGATGCGTTAAATCGAGCAAGGTTTGAGATAAACCCTTACATGAATTCACCACACAATGCAATTATATTGCTATTTAAGCAACTATGAATTCACAATGCACCATCTTCTACTATATCCGACATATGCAAACTATTTGAGTTACGAAATGAAAAGATTTTTTTCGTAACAAGTGCCGTAGAGTTGCTGTCAAACAAGCATTTTCTTTTTTCCCAAGAAGGTTAGAAAACTTTTTCAATCATTTCCTAAGAGTTTCGTTCAACTCTCACAATCTTCTTCACTGAGCAGAGAAGAACAAGGCTATTTCCTTTTGTTGAATATACATGTAGATATTTTTGAAGACATATTTTCTCTAAGCGGTGTACTATGTACATGAAATATTACGAAGTGTTTTTGATCCCCTCTATTTTGCCTTGCCTATGGCTCTATTTCATTTTATTATGAAAGCAGCGCTCTTCCACTCCAACAAAGACCACCGTCCAAGTTTTTAAAAAGTTGTAGACTCTTCGTCGAATCTAAGTGGATAAACACATAGAAGTATCTTTACATATAAAGTACACACATACATATTTCAAATATTTAGGTCATCGTTTGTCCATACAAGCATGAAGTATTTTTTTTCTTCAAAATATCTGCCTCCATCATGTGCTAAATTATTACATTATATTATACTGCTCACAAAAACTTGTGCCATGGTCCATTATATTGCTACGATCTTGATGAATATTGGCAAAAAAATCCTGCTTCCAAGAAGAAAGTACCACTTGATCACAACAATCACCAGCTAACATGCCTTTTCGTTTTCTATCTTCAAAGAAAAAAAAACCATGGTCAATATAGAATGGCTAGTGTGAATATTTTTTACACAAAAAAAAAGTTCGTGCCTTGAAAGATTATATCACCAACGAATTTTGTTTTCCTATGAGGATGAGGATATCTCTTCGTCGTATTGGTCGGCATATAACAAATATATTCTAGCATATCACCCGAAAGGATCTTAGATTGCTGAATAACAAATTCATGTGCTATGTACGCATGAGCTTAGCTTACTTTTCGCATTTTCTTTTTTCTTTCTCTCAGCCGCTGTCTCATGATCTAGTAAAAAGTCGTCGCAGTTCGTAACCATATGTCATTTGTCAACTTGTTGGCAGGCGAGTGACAACGCTATTGTTGGGTAATGGCATATATGTGGTGGTGGCGGTGGCAATGAGACTTCTTATATTATTTAGCCTGCTTATAAGGTGTAATGAGTATACATTCTCTATCACCATCCAGCATCTAAGCCAAAGAGCGTAAGAAATTTTTACCTTTACGTTTTTGCGGGTGAAAGTACCAGAACCGGGGCAAGCGTGGTCTGAAATTTAGTTGTGTTTTTTTAGACAGCAGCGTTGTATTCAGAGAGTAGGGAAAGAATGTCAATGAATATTAGAGATTACAGTAAATGACAGTTAAGTATACTTTACGGATGATCTAAAAATTATATATATTTTTTTCTGATGTCTATGACTATACTGGAAGAACATTTCATTACATACATATTATGATTGTGTTGACACCGCGAAATTTCGTACAACTTTCTTACATACATTGTAATCTTTTATAAACCTAGTTATGTGTGTAAATAAGTTAACCATGTAAGTAGACGTCTTGGTCCTGAAAAAAATCCACCTACTATATGCTCAGCTTTTGCAATATAGGTAATACGAATGGAAAGGTGAGTATACATCGAAAAAGAATGCACGTGGCTATATATTATCCAAACATAAATTTACTTATTGAAGACACATGTCACAGAAACTTTTTTCCATCGTGGGTTTTGTGGCAACCACAATGTATCATGTTGCTGTCAGCCGAGTAGTGTGTAAGAAAAAAAAATTGGGAAAAGTGTTCACAGCTTTTATCATCTGGAATTTCAAGTTTGTGGTAGCCACTTGGTTGGTTACTATATTGGACACGCGGATATGACAAAATACACATAATTTAATGTAACCACAGCTGTAGAATGTAGACTATCAACTAAAATGCTTCGTGGTTTTGGTTGGCCATTGCCCACTACCCCCAGAATTCTGAGTACATGCATGCCCACTGAGAAACAACCATGTTACAGAGGTCTAATGCATGTCCAGGGAAATAAATTGATTTGCTGAAAATCGACAGTAAAGAAATTGCAATTTACATACAATTTCTAAATTAAAAAATGTCTACACGATGAAGAGACACGAAAGCAATTCATAAATGGAAAGAAGGGCGGTGGTGGGTACATCGTTTTATTTGCAATTTACATGATATAAGTGGCAGTTGTGTATAGACTATGAGGCATATATATTCCAAGGACGTGAGTACTCCAATTTTTTGGAGAACAGTGGATGTATTATCTTGTGTATCTCGTACAAATCCTAGCGAATGTGACTTCTCCGTGGGACATGCACTGGTAGTGACAGTCAAATCGGTAGACATGAAGTAGAATGGGAAAAGCTGAAGTCAAGAAACGGGAAAAACTTTTTTATGACTTTCCAAGTGTCATTTTGTGGGGAATACAGACCCCAAGATCGTATGCCGCCATAACATTGCAGTTTATATGTATACTATGTACGTATAATATAATATGGTTGGTAAGTGGGTGTCATTGCCATCTATTCAACCCATGTGCATGAAACCGGTTTTCGGTTAGCTTAGGTAAAGATGTCAAGGATTTCAAGACCCACAACAGTAAAGACAAGAGGAAATGAAATTGTCAGTTGCGCTTTGTCCTCGAGCCTCCGTTGGGAAATGAAATGGTTGGTGTATTATAACTTCAATATGCAACGAAATGTTATTTTTTATGCTTGTGTTTGAAAAGAAGTACTTTTTGTAGGTTATTTGTAAAAAGAGAAGGCAGTTTTTAAATTCTT
Source organism: Entomobrya cf. arborea Gr-Col-00668 (assembly GCA_034699025.1). NCBI lineage: Eukaryota > Metazoa > Arthropoda > Collembola > Entomobryomorpha > Entomobryidae > Entomobrya > Entomobrya cf. arborea Gr-Col-00668. The sequence continues at coordinate 3,481 of JAQIWN010000647.1, read as the reverse complement.
AAAGTTGGAGAATATGCTTAAAAATTAATGTAGTTGGTATAATAGGTAATTAGTACACCATGCAAAGATAATGATCACTGTTGTTTTTAGTAGAATAGATAGTATCAACAATTTTATACTCGTTTTTTATTCCATAATGAGATGAGTACATTGCCAACAACGAAGTTTGTACAAAAAAATACTTTTCCGTTAAAATAACGGGTTATGTTTTATGAAATAGTGGTGTAAAAACCAAAAAAGCACTGTTTTACTAACTCTACTACATTTTACAACGAGAAAAGTTTTTATTTAAGTGGTTTTTATCTTACCAGAAAGTAGACAGCAAATGGCATCACAACAGCTGCAACAAGTAAGTCGGCAACAGCAAGACTGACGATAAAGTAATTTGTCACATTCCATAGTGTCCTTTCCCTTTTCACGCTCAAAATGACGAGAACATTACCAAACATGGCGACCAAGGGAAAGACAATGAGGAGCAAAGCAAGATAATTATAATTCCCAGGACCAATGTCACCAAATTCCGTTTCAGTGTCATTCGAGTCTGACTGGTTATTAAAGAAACCGAAGGAACTGTTATAGTCATTATAAATATCTGTAGTGAGGACTCGTTGTGATTCATCTGCAACCATTATTGAATCAGTTCCACTGGATGATGACAAGGCTGATGATGATGCCATCGACGATCCTCTACCAAGCACTGATGCTGCTGAGGATAATGAAAACGGTCCTTTAATTCCTTGCGGGTCAACCAAAGACATCATACCGGGAAGACGCGAAGAAAGCTCAGCAAATCTTGACGTAGAAAACGTCGAAGCAGAAGTGGTGGTGGTAGATGCAGATGCAGTAGCAGTCGAGTTACTCATTTTAATCCATCTATCCATGTACCTTAATGTACTTGAGAAGGAAGCATCTGCTGTAGAAGCATCTCTAGAAGTATTATAACTGGAAGTAAAGTGCTCTACAGTTCCTGAAGAAAGAGATGATGATGCTGGGAAAGTAGAGGAGAATGTTGTTGTTGGATATGTAGGGGAAACAGTTGCTGTATTACTACCAGAAGTAGTGGTAGTAATACTACTGAAGGCAGCAGTATTACTGGAGGAAATTAGAGTTGCAGCCATCCCTGAAAATTTGTGCTCCGTGCTTTCATCACCACCGGAAGTTACAACAAATCGACAGAGAGGATTATTCAACAGCGAAGGAGAAAACGCACTCGCACTACTTGTGTGGAACACTACTTTCACCCTAACTGTCTACACCAACGAAACCCTACAATGCTGCTACCGATTGCTGAAGCAGCAACAGTAGCAGCAGATGATTTGCTTAAAATAATGCTACTATTACCGTTTCTACTAATGGTTCCAGCAGAATTCAGCAGTACTGGTGTTTACTTTTAGGAAAAATGTGAGCATTCTCATTACCGCTTAAACGACCACTGATGTAGTTGGCATCATTATTGGCTGTTGTGTTGGTTGGCCATGACTTTAGTACGGGAATTTAACAAATTGTTTACGCATTGTATCAACCGTCTTGTTGGTGTTTACCGTAAGAGGAAGTTATGTCCATTGTCGTCGTTGATGTTGGATAACCACCATGATCATCAAGACCAATTTTTATTAGGTTTGTTCAGCCAGTTAGAAGTTTTGAACAGGTCTGTTAACATTGAAAAGTTTAAGAAGTGTTTTATCTTTATAATTGGCCACTCGGACAGTTAATGACGAAAATAGGTTTATTCACTTATTCATTAAGAGATATTGTAAAACTTGCAATCTGGCTGACCATGAAGTAAATACTTTCTTAAATGACTTTATTCGCAATAATTACTTCTTTTATTTCACATCCAAAAGTTCTTTGAATTTAATTTTTGGCTTTTACTACTTTGAAATATAAGACACTCTTTGACAAGAATGTTTTCGAGGAAAGAAAGTTCTAAATAAACGTTTGAAATTTTCACTTCACAGTTTACCAACTTTAACTCGAAGCATTCAATTTGATTTATTAAATTAATTGTTGAAGTTAACGGATACATTAAGAACAATACTAAAATTTCAGAACACACTTTCTAAAAACAACTTTTTAATCATCTCTTTTGATGTGTTCAGTGTTGAAAGGTTGAGACGTATACATAATTTAAGGGAAATCTTGTGTGACCACGTGAATATATTTAATGTTTGCTTCACTAACGAATTTTTAAAGTACTAAAAAGATTAAAAGATAAATATTTACAATGGATTGTTTGTTAGAAAATATCTCGTTAACTAAGACTTTTAGACTGTTTGAAAAGCTAAAGACAATAACTTCTTCTTATTTAGTATTGTGAAGCCCTGTCGCATAATTACCTGTTTTATTTTTAAGAATCTGTCAGAGATTCACTGGAATTGCTAAACAGAATTCACTGAGTAAAAGAGTGGTGGAAGAGAGAAAGCAGCACAGCCTTTACATTCGAAACGAAACTATATTTTTTTGGAACAAACGATCATCATACTTGGGAATTTCTCACTTGACCTTGGTTCTCTCCGTCTGGCAGTGTTTCTGGAAGAAATAAAGAAAACAAACAAAGTTCAGCTATTTCATTTAATTGCATATCAAGTGGCGCCAACTACTTTTATTACTAAATTGATGCTACTTGTCTATGTTTGTTTAGGAAATGATTGCAAACTAACAAAGCCAATTCTTATTCTTTTCATGTAATTGCTTTCTCTTGACTTAATACACAGTCAAGAGTCAAGATTCAAGATACAGCATCACTGAAGTATGAGTTGCTGCTGGTAGCTAGATTGCTGGTGAAAGTTGGAGAAAGTTATTTGTGAATGCCACAGTAGTTTTGTTGGATAGAAATGCAACTAATAGTAATATTACTAAAAATTATTGTTAATTGCTCTTTATTACTTCTGCATCAAATGTAAACGGAACATGCGAGCGAATATATTGGAAATATTCTACAAGCTGTGATCTCGCAGACAGGGGTACTAAAACTAATTACAATATACTGTCAAATCAACTTTCTCGAGTATGAAAATATATTTTCGTTTACAACTCGGACTTATTAATTTTTGCCCTCATGAGTTCCAAAGAAATTCCCAATGTGCTTAAAAACTTGAAAGTGTTTTATCATTTCTGGCTTATGCGTCTGTCCACCATAGTGTAAATAATTACCAATTATGGGGCAAGCAATCTAAACTAGAAAGTATTGCATCGGCTTCAATTTAAAACTACACAGAACTTCTTACAATCCCTTGAATGACATTGCAATTACATTCGTAAATTAACGAACAGTTATTTTGTCTGAGTCTGAAGAATGTTAATTGCTGGTTGGATTCCAAAGCAGATTATAATACACTTACAATATTTATACCTACTTACATCTAAACTTGACAGACGAAATTCTTTACACATCAATTTATTTGGTTACTAGAACTAAAACCAAGCAAGAAAGGGACACATTCTACATAATGCATATATACGTTAGATATACAGTAAGCTA
>JAQIWN010000646.1:0-28996 GCA_034699025.1 Entomobrya cf. arborea Gr-Col-00668 | reverse complement strand
GGTGCCAGGGGGTGGCCAGGGGGTGGCAGGGTTAGGAGGGGATGATCAGGGGGTGGTAGGGGGTGGAGGTAGAGGAGATCTTGGGGGAGGTATTGGTGGTGGTTGGGGGTGGCTAGGTGTAATTGGGAGGTGGTGAGGGCTGGGGGTGGCTAGGAGTAGTCACAAAAAAGTTCACCTCGTACTCCACAAAAACACCACGAGATCCCCGCATCTACAAACAAAAAGAACACTCCAACACCCAAAAACAGTACATTTTGCAACAGTATGTGTGCAGGATAGTACGTATTATAAGTGTATACAAACTATTTTGTTATTGGTGTACTTTAATTTTTAAAACTATTTTAAACAACGGCTTTAGATTGTAATAGCGGTAATTAAAGTATCAAAAATAGTTTTAGAGTATACCAAGGTATTTTAATGTCATATTTTATTTCCTGTTTTTCGATTCAAATACAAAAAAATCCTATTTCGAATATGAAATCCTAAACTCAAACCTAAAATTACAAAATATTTTTCATTTTCAGTCAAAAGTCTTCGGATGGACTGCTTTTAAAACGTATATTTTCAGTCGCATTTAAACTCTTCCTGAATTTCTATGCAAATCGATGAATGACTCTTTCTTGTCTGGTGACTAGTCTGTCATAATATTTGTTCAAGTTCGAAGAAAATGCCAAACTCGAGGTCATCACCAAAACAATGGGAGAGAATATCCTAATAAAAATAACACGAGTCACAAGTCCCGTTTTCCTGTTTTATATTCGCAACACTGCTGCTACGCTGCCAAACGAATGGTTTGACTTGGTTTGATGACGGGCTACCGTGTTTCTGTTCGTGTTAACACTCACCACTCTCTGCAAAATCAATAGATTTTACCATGTGCAATTTTTTTAGAAGTAAAACCAAAGTCGACACGTTATAGCAGGCTTGACTTAAATAGCGTTATAAATTGTAATCCTTTTTCGCAAAAAATATTTCCTGGCTTATGGCTAAAATTTAAGAGGAAACTATATCGTAAAAATAAATTTGCACATTGTCAGCATACTATTTGCAAAAACAGCCTAAAGTTAAGCAGAATTTACGAGCTTAAACCTTTTTACTTAGCACAATTCAACCATTTTATTTTTTGTGAATGAACTCAAACCTCTTTCGTTTTAAAAGTCGCGAAAAATACTGCAAACAAAATAAAAAACCCCAACTGAGATATTTTTATTCCATTGAAATCGACACCAAATCAAGTATTTTTGAATACCAAATAGTTTCCTCATTGCTGCAAATAAGGATGTGTTCAATTTTTTTGGGACATTTTAAAAACTTTTCAAGGTAACCAAATATTGCACGTGCAAAAATTGGAGATCAAATATTTGCAAAGTTTAGACATCATTTAACTAAACCGTAATTTTGAATTATAGACCATTACTCAAATTTTAACCAAAGTTAAGAGACTATCATTAATTTTCATTTTGTTAAAAATACGACCATTTAAACCATAAACCATTAAGTTATAATCTCGAATTTTAATCAATTTTTAAACATTTTCTTTGAAAATTACTCTTTACGACAAACGATTATAAAACACAAAAACGTTAACACCATCCCACATTACGAAATTTTTTATCCCTTTAAAATATACTTCATTTTAATTTGTGCATATCAGCAAATAAATTTATCTTTCCCGTTTATTTTTCTAATATCTCTTTAAAAACGAGCTGGGAAGGTTGAGTAAGTGCAGTTCTCATGAATATTTTCTTTTGATTTTCCCACTTTTACACTTAGTATTTCATACCGTACCACATATTTTAGCACATATTGCTACCACTCATTATACAACGCAATATACACCTACATAACACACCATAACATTTAGCTTTGTAATATTTCATAATAAACATATCCACATAACATACGTTTCTATCTTTCCTTTATACACACATAAAAAATTTCACACGGTCAATTTCAATGTTTACCATTTCATTTTAAACCAAAAAATCATCCGATTCAGCCAAGTATGGTCATATCATCCAGAGACCGGACACCAGACTCACATAACAACACACACAATTGTATTACTTTTGTTTGCACTGAACAGCACCAAACACACAGAACTCAATCAGCTAGAAAATGAGAAACCGAGTTGTCTTCATTTCACAATTTCCTTTTTATTTCCACCTTTTCCTTTTAATTCAATTCCCTTGAGTACCAACATATATCCTCTTTCTCATCAAAGCACAAAATACACCGTGGGAAATTTTTTTATCGTACGAACACAAACACATTAGCTTTTGATTTATCAGCCAACTTAAAAAAAAACGTCATCCACCCACGCACTTTTTATACCATTTTATTATATTATTCGCACAAAAAAGCCCAGGTTGGTGTATATCCTTTGAGTTTCCTCTTCCGAAATTCAAATTTAACTTCCGAGTTCCACACACTTTTTTTAGTTTAACGTCACAAAAGGAAAAAAATTACGAACTACGACGCACTTTTTTCCAGCAAAAAACCCAGTAACCACGCAATTCGCAAAAAAATCACTTTGATAAAAATTTCACGGCACGATTTCCAGCCAATTTTTTTTATTCCAGCTCGGTTATTATTTATTTACGTATATTTTTTTCGGTAAACAAAGCCGAATTTTGTAGCTATTTTTCCTGGTCACACTTGAAAAGCAGCACTTGTGCCCAATTTTCTAGCTGAATACAAAAAACTAAAATACCGATAAATGATTCATGTGTTGTTGTTTTGCGTCCTTCACTTCACTTACAATCATGTTTCTAGTATTCACAAGAGCACTACTCCATAATTTTAACAACAACAACTTATAAAAACCTCGTCTATAAAATGTACACGAATATATCCATAATTTATTGAAAACTCGATATAGAACCCAAACAAACGTTTTGTATTTTATTTGCCAAAAATATTCATTTGTTTTGTTAACATTTGTCTCCTTAAAAATAAATTCTTCATTGTTTACATTCGAACTCTTTATTTTTCCATTTCGAATTCCAAAATCCGCCCCCGCACAATATTTCACTTTCTGATAAATTTATACCACAAAAACGTTTAACTTTTAAATTTATCTCAAAACAATAAATTTTTTTATCCTTGTTTTGTTTTTCGCTGTTATTTATTATTCTCCTTTTCCTCCAAAAACATTTGCTCTTGTTGACACGCACATTTTTTTCCTTCGAACTTACACACTTTAATGCCTTTAAATATTTATTTGTGTTACTTTTCCTCCACTTTTTATATTCCTTCAATATTTAAACGTATCCATTTGTATATCGTTTGTATATTGGTTTTTTTATAAAATGAAGGCTAATTCTGTTTTTATTTTGAAATACCACACAAATACATGAATATCTTTTAAAAACAAGTTGAATCCCAACTCTCTCAATCTCTCTCTCTCTCTCTGGTAACGTAGCTGTATCCCCGACAGCAGTTACACTTATACTACTACAATAACAGAGAAATGTATACACACAAAAGTCTCTCATTCCATCTTACTCACACACACTCTAAACTCAAGTAAACAAGCATACATATCTATCTGATTCATACAAAAAACCCGTCGATACACAAAACACAGACATAAGTATACACACAGCTTAAAACCATTACATCGTTTTAAACGTAGCCCATACACCTTATATTTTTTGTAAAATAACCTTTGAATATGAACGCGGTTTTACATACTCTGTTATAATACATTACAAAGTAATACAATTTTCGTGCTTTACTTTTTTTGACGGAAGCTCAAATGGCAGCAGACACTCACTCTACTCGCTGTTTACGTGTGTGTTGAGTCTCAAGAGTTGAGCTAGAGATTGTGTGTAATGCCCCTTGTACAGATGAGCTTCATGAAACGATATCGTAACGATGACGTCAGCTGATCGTCATGAGCAAAAAGTAGAGCACTGCTCTACTCTTGTCGTTACGTGAAATATGACGAAAACGTATCGTTTCGTTAAGTATATATGGTATCCTCTCGTCATGCTCAATCGTTATCGTTAAGTGTAAACCCAGCATAAGTTTGTCTGAAAATGTAACGTAACGTATCATTCTAAATATATAACAAATATGATATGAAAGGGTTAAGGCTAAAAAATTACTATGACTATGCGAAAAAAGTGTATATTTTGGAGAGAGAGAGCTCGTCACAACAAACAACGACGTAGTAAGCTGAAAATTAGAGGAACCATACACTACACCGCGTCGTCTCGTGTCCTACTTTACTTTTCAAGCCTTACAAGTATAAAAAACCTTTTTCCTTCGTTCCTTCTCCAGATATTTGAAGTAAACAAAGTAGTTTTATAGAAAGACTGTGCCTTTGCACACATTTCCCTGTCCTATCCCAAATATACTATAATTTTAGGCTACCCACCTATTTGAAGGTGAAAGCCTTATTATTAAAAATAACGAGTGCAGAGAGAGAAAGGGAAACGGCGAGGTACTACGACGCAGTTTTTTTTGGAATAAAAATATACAATATTCTTAAGGATATAATGTAGACGGGCAAATAAACAAACAAACGTGTAAGGAAACATAATATACCGAATTGTTTTGACTGCAAGATTGGGTAATATTCACCTGGTTTTGAAAAGGGAAAAGTTTTTTTCGAAGGTTTCAAAGGAAATATGTACTAGGGTGTGTATCATAAGTTTTAGATAACGTTTTTTGCGTTTGTAAAGAAATACGACGTAGTATCATAATGAGACGTATTCGAATCTGGACAAAAAATGTTTTTACGACTGCTGCCCTTTTTTACCCTAAAAAAACCAGACGCATAAAAAATGTTTGAAGATAAGGAAACTTACTAATAAGTTTATATAGGGTGGGTTATAGGCATATTCGATATGATGTTTTAGAGTTTTTTTGCATATTCAAGACATTCGAGTTAAATTCGTGTACTCAGACACACATTTCCTAGAAATACGTCTAGCTAGAAGTTCCTTTGAAATACAAGTCGAACATTGAATAGAAACTTATATTCAAACATTTATATATTAAGACTATTTCCAGAATTGTGAAAACCCCAAACATTTCCTTCCAAGCCAAGCCATTAAAATGTCAGCAACCTTCTTCGCAGATATTCGTGGATCTTCTCCAGTCTGCCTATTGCGTTTTCCACTGAACCATTCAAACCATACAACAGACCAAGTCCACTCCAAAAATATCCAGACAATAATTTTACTACGTCTCCAATTCAATTCTACGTTAAACACACATACACGGTATCCTCGACAACGTACTCGTACATGACACGACACCATAGAAGAAAAAAATTGTATTATCAGCACAACAAACGTGTACTCTCACGTTAGTCACTATCGTATTTATGCGTAACGTAAAAAAAGAGCGTAGTGGATCTTTTGTGAAAATCGGATTCAATCGTAGTAGCGTTCGTAAAGGTCGAAAATAAAGGTAAAAGCAAGACAACGTACAGCAAAGCCTGGTTACATTGCTAAGCTAAAGGCAAGCAAATAGTTTGTTTTATAAGTCATTAAAAAGTATGCATTTATACATTGTAGAATGCTTATACAAAATATGAATATAACAGAAACAGGCATTTCAGTTTATTCGTTCATTCACCATTTCATTAAAAAAATTGTATGCGTTATAACGGCTTGGCAAAGCAAACTGGCAAAAAAGCTGGTTTCTTCTAAACGAAAATTGAATGCTAGTGTATTCACCAACCAACACGATTACGGTTTCAATTTCTCAGTCTTTTCTGTCTCTCCAAGTTGTATGTATTTAGTAGCACAGACAAGCAAGCAATAGCAAGAGAAGTAGTAGGAGTTTTTTTTCTGTGTTTTGATAGTAGTCTTTGGTCAGGAATGCCAACGCACTTGGTTCGTTTTCGTTTACTACTTTGTACGTTCATTGTACAACAAGCAAGATTATAATAGAAAACGATAAACGATGAACAAAAAGGAATTTTCTGGGTTGCTTGAAAAGCTTATGTAATTTTTCCCTGAAGAGTTCGTGTACTTTTTATGATGTTGTTTTTTGGGAGTTTGTTGTTCCTTACGCTACGATACGATATGCTACGTTTTGATACGACCATGCCTTTTTTATCAGTTCACTAAAATATTTTAGTACTCGCCGGAGGCATACAACAATTACATGAAACAACAAAGCGTGTCATGAACTTTAGAGCTTATGCAGTATATAAAAGTTTTAGTTTGAATTTGGTTTGTTGTTGTTGTTCCGTAGCAAGGTAAACAATGTTTTAGGATGGCTTATGTAACATATTTTAAATATTATTTTATGTATTGCGTTGATGACGCTCAAATCTCTCAGTTTTCTATCATATTTGATATCCTATATTTTGCACAGGTAAATGTAAATTTATTTTGTAAACATTTTACGTAACGTTTTTATTTTTGTTAAGGGGGAAACTTAATCCGTCTTTTCAAAATAGGATCAAATTTAATATATATATTTTTATACCAGTATAATAAATAGTATATAATCTACAAAATGAAAGAAACCACAGATTACTACAATGTAGTAAAATTTATTTCGCGTTTTGTTTACTTGAATCAAAACACATAACCACAAAACTCTGTTTTTGTCATTCATTTAATGAACTTAATTTTTTTGTGTAATATTTACATCAAAAAAATATTGAATGAAGTGTATTTTTCCCTTAAAAATTCTGTTTTTTTTTCGTGAAAATTCCTTCGAAGCATCTCCCACCCTCTCTTCCGTCGTGTTGACAAACCGAAAAATATGAAATATGTAGGTATGCTTTGCATGCTTGCGTACGTGCGTGCCTACTCGCACGACAAAATAAGGAAGCACATGCCGAGAAACGAGCAACATAAAATTAACTGATAGGCATACAAATACAAATATCTATATATTTCATATAATTTTCAAAAAAACTATTTAAACGAGTTATTACTCATACAAATACAAAAAATATGATAAATATACTTAAAAGATGTTGGGAACAAAATGTACATTAATCTCTTTCAAAAAACTACCTAACAAAAACGTCTCCCCGTCTAGCTCTTCATTTCACAGACAAAGTTCAAACATTCGAAAGTCTATTTTTTGCTTTCAAAAAGGCTAATGCCACTTTCGAAAAAAATTTCATCCTAAACATCCGATTTTCCTATTAGTACAAAAAGTCTACCCATTTTTTTTCTTGCCTGGAATTCAAACATGCACGACTTACTCATTCCCAACTCTCGACTTACCTCAATAAAAAAACCTAGTCTAAACCCATCAGACCATATCGTAAACAAAACAATCAGTGTACGAAAAAGTACAATGGCCAGGCCAAACCATATTTTATTCCTTTGAAACAATGTTTCCTTTTAATATTATTTTCATCAAGCTTGTTTTTTTGTTGAGTTGACTGGCATTTTTTCCTCACGATTATTACGTAGTGCTACTTTACTACTACCTGTGTGACTATGGAACCGCATGAGTTACTCGTGTAAATAAACACTCGAGACGAGATAGACGACTAGCATTCTCCACGCTTTACTTGCACAAAAAAAGAGGATGTACTTTGCAAACATTGTATAAAAAAATCTTACTTTTAGATAACTTGTCTGACTGAGTGAGTAAAAAACCCTCGACGAAAACTTTTTTACGTCGTATCTTTTCTCAATCAAAGTCACTGCACTGCTTCTATACCAAAACATGGTTTGTTACTTTTGCAGATAGATATATAGATACTTTATATTTATATATCATTGTATACCGAATATTTTATGTGTAATTTTTATATCGTATTATAATATTTATATGTACTGCGGATTTTTTATGTGGCTGTTTGGCTGCGGGTAAAATTGTGTGCTGCCTTTGGGCAATGTTGCCTGCCTTTCTGCTTGTCTTTCCCACACACACTTGTTTACGCGAAAAAAAACCAAGTGTGTGTGGTGAGTGGAGTGTGGATATTGATATGAGGCTGCATATAAAAATAAGATAAGAAGGGAAAAGGTAATCGAATCTTTTGAAGGTAAAAAGGTCTTTGAAACTTGGGATATGTGATGAACATGGTAGATATGAAGATGAGGACGAGGATGCATTTTTTCTGGTGAGAAAAACATGGTAAAATATTGGTATGTAAACTTGTGGATAAAAACATTGCAAATACTAGACTGATGGTATTGGCAATACTAAATGTATCGGATTTTTAAAATAGCAACTTGATTAATATTCGAATTACAGAAACCAAATATTTATGAATTTGAATGAGCGTCACACATTTTTCGTGAAAATTTGAGAATTAATTTTATTCTAACCACGTTTATTTTTAGGCTTAAACTTACTTTTGAATAACGTTTTTATGTTTCAGCCAGACAGTCACGGCTAATTTTACGCTTAAAAGATTTCTAAGAAATGAAACATTGTTTTAAGTTTGGCCAAAAACGTGCGATTTTGATCTAAATTGACAACGAAACCCCAGACAGTAGACTATTTACCATGGAAAGTGGTGGTTTCTTAGGTACTTGCTACAAGGTACCTATTTATTCTCACAATAATTTATGTACAACAGTAACGTTTTGGTGGATGCCAAATTTTGATTAACATTAATTAGTGGATAAATATATATTTACAACGGCACTAGGCTAAAAACCAACAGACGTTTACTATATGCAAACTTACTTATTTTGGTGGATTTATCACATCACTTATTTCTGCTGAGTAATTGTCTGCATCCTGTTTACATTTTTCATAAAGTTGACTTTTCAGTGAACTTTCAGATAAAAACGAATGTTTTACGGGCATCTTTTATTTCAATGTTGATGACAAAGCATAATAAAAAGAGACATACCCAGAAAAAAAATGTGCTGACTTTGAATTATTTTAAGTTTTAGTCTCTTATCTAAAAATCATTTTAATAAAAATTTCAACAGAATTCCAGTAGTTATGTTCGCCTCACACAACTTTAAAATTATTTCAGTGAAAATGTTTTCGACAATCAAGTTAGCATAACTTTTGGCTCCAGTTCTGTCTGATTGTCTTCCTGTCTACCCAGCAGATTTTAGTCATTTAGTTAAATAAATTACTACTTGGGTAAAAGAAAACAACAAGATCATAACAATATATTTTTATTAAGCGTAGACGATGACTAATGTGATATGATACAAATTGACGTTTATTTTATATAAATCAGTAATGAAGCCATTCAGAGAACATAATTTTGTTTTTTAATATGGTGAGATAAATCTATTACTCAGGAATTTAACGATGGGGTAAAATAATGTGCCTAAAAATAAGCTTGTTGATTGAATTCTTTGTTTTTACGACAAGAGCGGTATCAAACCTTTCACAATTTTTATGCAGACTTATAAGTGTACTTATTTAGGGATATCGTTTTAGAAAATCGGTATGTAAAATTTGATTACTTTCGTGTTGGAAAAGTACAAAATATCTGGATTTACCAGTAAACAACCTATTTCTGAAATGGTAAACATGTAATTAAAATTTTGATCTGGAATTATTATGTTTGCATAGGGAAAATGTTAGGTGGGCAAAATGAGAACAAGTTTTTGTCTTTGTTTTTTTTACTTTGTTCCAAGCTGAACACATAATCTGTCATTTGCAAAGAAGGGTAAAAAAACTTTGGTGTGGTTTTTATTACACTTTTGATAAACATGTTAGCAAAACGTTGTGTCGGTTACAAAGATTTTGTGATGCATGTAGGCATAAAGTTGCGTAGGCTTGAAAAGTGCGTCATTAACAGACAAAGCATGAGTGACACCAACATGTTTTGTAGAGAGATTCTAAATTCATACATTTAGGTGAATAATTAGACGATATGGATTTCATACTGGATAATTTATATAGTCTAGTTTTTATGATTATTTTATAAATTGTGTGTTCTTGAAAAAGTTAACGGCAACTTAACGAAAACTCGAATTTTTAAAAATAAAGACAACTCTTTTAGCCATTGAAATGATCATCTATATTTTAATGCTATAATTGCAAAATGTGTGATACAATAATCGTTAAAAAATATAATAATCAAAATATTTTGTAATATGAAACAAAATATTAGTGAAAATTCGTTGAAATAGTAGAACAAAGCAAAGGAGTCTTTTTATATGAATCATTGTAAAGAAATACGAATATAGCTCATTGGCCTTTTTGGCTCTGTTCAATAAAAAAAGAAAAATTGAATGAGTGACGGCTGACTAAGCGTAACAGACAGATAATTTTTTTTGTGCAGGCATTCTGCATCCGGGAATTCGTACTTACGAGCAAAATAGAAAAAAAACACAAAGCGTTTTTTTTGCTAATACCTATTTCTCCTGTTCTATAAATATTTACAATTTCTTCGGTTTGTTAAACAAATACAAAGTAAGTAAGCCTAAATGTCTAGTCTAGTGTCTTCTATTTGTACTTTTGCACAATTGTATCAGTTTAACGCCAATTTGTATTATTTCGAGTGTTAAAAATTACACGAGTTCTAAATATTACCGGCAAACTTCACAAAATCCTGATCAAGTAATAATTTTGGATGAAATGTAATGCCAAATTTGCAAACGATTGTTAAACAAGATGGTCGTAAATTGTCAAATTAGTGACGATATTTACATAGTGTGTATATAGTCACCTCACTTCATAAAAACCAACACAAGCTAGGCTAAAAATTCAAGGCCGGACAAAAAGCCAGGGCATCGCACTTTTGTTTCTTATACTGGTTTTGTATGATTATACACCCACCATACAAGAAAAAAATAATGGGTAGGCTTACGACAAGCAAAACCATACAAATTCTCAAGATATTTTTAAGATGATGAGTCTACCGTATCGTGTCATAACACTTTAGAAATATTGTAAGATTTATTTTATTAATTTGAAAGAATAATTGGCCTGTTTTTGTAGATTCTCATCGTTTTCATACTGGAAAGAATAATAAACAACTTTAGTTTTTATTTAATAAAGCGAAGGTGATGAAAACAATGATAGCATTAAGTATTTTGTATGGCATCCGACTTTATCCAGTAGTTATTAGGAAAAGAGAAAAACAAATTAAAGCTAAGCTGAGGTACCTTAGTCTTTTTTTCGCTCGTAATCAAGTCAACAAGATGCTGTGATTGAGATAATAGTAAAAATTTGTAATTTCCATATACACTCAACCATGTAACCACAAAAATATACGATACAGTGTTTGCTGCGAAAAGTGGTCGTTGCACCTATATTTTCTTGTGATCAAGTTTTTTATGATTTGCGGGTGCATCTGTACATCATTATTTGAGTAGGTAGTTGTTGTTGAGTTTGTAAAAAAGGGTAAAAATCGACAAATCTGTTTTTTTTTGTTTCATGTTGTATTCAAATATTGTAGTAAAAAGGTAAAGGATCGGTTATTAAGGTTTGTTTAAATATCTAAATTTTACGAACTTGTAAGGAATCATTTATAAATTTACATTTTTCAGAGACGAAATTGGTGACTTTGTTTTTGTTTCGTCTTTAAGAAATTTGCAAAATGCATTTATTGGGTAATAAATTATGACTGTCAATAGTTATTTTTTTAATGCTTTAATGTAAACATTGTATGACTTGAACTGCATAATTAAACTGCTATTTTTGCCAATTCGATTTAGTAAGAATTACAGAAAACGAGTTACATGCATTGTTTGACATAAGAACACAGTGAAAACATAGTATTTAAATTTGTCACAAAATTACATACCCATAGAAATTGTGACGTAAAAGTATGTACAATCACTGTATAGACAATGCGCTTGTTTTAAGCTACAAAATATGTACTATAACATGTACTCATACTTACTTACTGTACTTCCCTTTTGTGTGCAGAATTGCATCAGGTTACTTAACTCATGTGATTATATTTGCAGATGAAAATGTAGACATGTGATAGGCTAGTGGATGTGGGAAGGGATTTGTTCTAACCCTCTCAGAAAATGAAATAACAGCAAAGTACCCGTAACAGCATAAAAAATCAACTTCCTCACTTTTTATTATCACGCCGGTAAATAAAAAATATTTTAACAAGAAACAATTGGCGCCTTAAGAATAAAAAAGAAATCGTTCCGGTGAAAATATTTGCATGGTTAAACTTAATAAAAACATAATTATATTTTTTCAACACCAATATACATACCAGGTTTAACCTTTTTTCTAGCTTGTGGCACTTCTTCACGGTTTCTAAGATAGTGTTTTAGTAAAACATGCTATTTTAATTATATCACTTTTTAGTACACTTGTTTGTTTACGCAAAACAAAGACACGCATTCTTGTTGAGTTCCTTCTTTTGCAAGAATTTTCACCTATTTTTACTTAGTGAAGCATTTTACCAAGAAAATTGTTAAAGTGTAACAACAAGCGTGTTGAACATGACGCATGGCTTATTGCTTTAATTTATTAGAAAGAAACTATTCTTGTTACAGGTAAACAAAATAAATAATTTGAATGTGTGGAAACCAAGTCATGTTGGTTTACCCGTGGGAAAATTACTTTTCTCGGGCTCTCGTACAACGTCATTCGCAATTGTTATCTTTATAAAATAATGCTTATGTATAGTTATCACAACTATTATATTAATATTATTACATCGAAAGAATTTCCGAAAAGTAATATTTTCAAGAAAATGAAATTGTTTTTTTTTGGATGCGTACCTCGAAAATTACTTGCTATGTATATGCTTTCCACACGTGTAATTTTATATACAGAAAAATAACTATAAAAATTATGACATGGAACATTGTTCAGTTTTTTTCATGTTTTATGGGTCAACAAATATGAATTTGGGTACAGACGCTATTTATAGAATCCACGCGGTTGTTTTATTTGAAACGCAGCAATACGTACGCATTGACAAGGAAAGGTGAAGTACCCAAAACAAACAAATAAACAGCATAATTTTTTATCCTTCCTGAAATAAAAGGTATTTATATACAAAGGAGAAAGCAACAAGGCGTAAAGTGATTAAAGTCAATATTCCAGGTAAAAACGAAAACAAACAGTTTTATGTCAACAACAACACTACAATTTCTTTTTGGTTCACGGCTTTTATTTACCGGGTACATGGGAACAATTATTATTATTAATCTAATATGAGTGACTTTTATTGTCGAATAGGTAAATAAAAAGCATTGCACTTTCCGGGAAACGTTCACATAAAACGTTTTAACAAACATTTAAGTCAGCATTACAAAAATGTACAACTCGAAGTATACATCTCAAAAAAATTTAATTGGAATTTAAATGATATTTTATGGTTTTAATGTTTTTACAGATTCCATTTAAAATAAGTTGTATCAAATAGTTTTAATCGAACATTTAAATAATCTGTTCTTAGATACCTAAATTCGAAAAAGAAAAAATATACTCTGTTATATATGAACGCTACCATAAATTTACAAGTGTTGATTCAATTATTATTAAACAAACTTACTTTTTTTCAAAAATTAATCTCATGCCATACAAAAGTTCAAAATGATACAAACCAAGTGATGATTTATTGCAACAACAAAAACAAAAGTGTTGCTTAACCAGTTTTATCCTATGCGTTCATATTTTTTCTCTTATAAATTTTCACGGATATATTCAATTTTTTCTTTCTTGATTTCAAGTGTGCAAAGATACATATTATGTTGAGCTGTGCCAATCCATCCACACTTTAACACGGTTTTGCTTGCGGGCACACATGTTTTACATTTTTTCCTTTTCTTAGGTTCACTAGAATCTTTAACTGGTTACTTAAGTAACATTCTTAGCTGGTTTGTTTTGCAGTTTGTAGATAATTTTTTTATCTTCACTTGAACAATCAACTGTAAACCCTTTTTACTGAAATGTTATTGTTAATGTTAAAGAAAAACCCGTATTTTTAAGCTGCTGTGCATAACATTTTTTCATTATAAAAATGAACTTGTTCAAATATTCATTCATCCATCTATTCTCAAAGAATATTATAATCGATACTTATCATCATCAAACCATTCTATACATATGATATGTTACCTACGATATTTTCCTGTACAAATTCCAAACAGTTCATTCATTTATTTTCCTCTCATTCATTTCTAAATATTTTTAACGTTCCGCTTTTTCATTAAGCCAATCGTTTGTATTCGTAATATCTGATAAAGAAATATTATGAATGAGAAATTGAACCACAAATAAAATAATTCGTAGTATTTTATGCACCCTTTCCTTGTTTCAGTAGCAACCTCTGCTTATCTTTTACATTTCTTCATGCTTACTTATTTGGAGATTAGACTAATAAGTTTAAAGAACTATCGTCGAAAACCATACCTACCAGTTTAGATTTTTCGACTCGTTCATCTTCATAATCCTAACTTAAAATTACCCATGAAATTGGGTACATCGATTTTTGCTCTACCCAAGACACATGTTTATACTTTGTACTAGATTCTTCTCTTTACATTCTTCTTTTTTCCTCCCACATATATTTTACATAGTATCTAGTTTAACCACTTATGAAACTTTTGTTTGCAAAAATTTGAAATATTTTTTATGAAGTTTACAATCATAAACCCTTATATTTACGTGTTAACAACATATAAACAATCTAATGTTTTGAAAAAACGGTACAAGATACAAGTAAACCACACGTGCCGTTTTTCTTAAGAAGGTAAATAAATAAAAAAACTGTGCATCAATTCTTTTAAAAAAATGGTAGCTTTATGTTCCGTTATACGATACTATCTCTAAGAAAACCAAAGTAACAACTTTTTTTATCAATGAAAACGTAAAATGTTAAAATTTAAGAATTCGATTGAAGTAATGCTTATTTCTACATTTTTACGCTTCTAGAAAAATATATATAAAATATTGTATGCTTCTACCAAAGCCAGTTTTTCTAAACAAAATACACGTAATATTTATTTGTCGGTTTTCAAGTTTGGATGATGTTTTGTTATATTTTAGCCTGATATTTTTTAAAACAAAATCGCAAGGAATTTTTTTTGAAAAGAGGACAAGTCCATAACTATATTTGTCATGCATGCGGTGTGGCGTTTCTTAACAAATTATTTCGAGGTTCGTTGTACAAACCATTGCACTTCCTACGGGGTTAACGCAAACACGTGTGTGTACCGTTTTTACCACCATGTACCCAATAACCTTAGATGCAAAAATATGCTTCGAGAAATGTTTACTTGTTTTGAAAATAATTGTCTTTTTTATATTTGGTGCTTGTAACAAAAACAAAACTTGAATGCATTTTTCCATTCGGCAGATGTTACTGTTCTAAAAGAGACATCAATTTTTTTATACAACCCAACTAGAAAATATGTTAAGAAGTGTAGCCAAGTCTATAAAGACATATGGCAAATGTGGGTATATAGAAGGATTAATAATTATATAAATATATTGCCAAGTTTTATTGTTAAAAATAAACCTGATGAAGGTATATATACATGCACCACGTTATAATTCTGGCATCTTTTTATTGTTTTGAAGAGCAACAGCAATTTATGGGTTATTATAGAATGGTAATAGGTAACGTGCAAAGAACCTGTAAGGTTGTTGGGTACGTTGAAATTTTTTAAGCTTAGATATTATTCGAGTTGTAAATACGATGAAATAGATAGTGTAATAACACATTTGCTTTTATCTCATTAAGTTTTCTATAAAAATAAAGTTTTTAAGTTAAACAAATTCTTCGATTCAAAACGTTATTGCTTGGCTATTAGACTTATCACCAGGCTTTCTCCGTATTGAGTATAAGATGAAAGGTCAACTTTATGCATTTAATTTAACAATCATATATTATACATTAGTAGTCAATTTTTTTAATAGAATTTAAACTAAATAAAGTAAACGTTTTTACTTAGTTTGCTAAGCAAAATATTTTAACGATTTTAATTGTTATGAGAGAAAAAGTTGTCCTTTACTTCTTCTTTTTTTTCAATTTGGTAGCAAAAGTTGGTTGGCACAATACCCAATTATTAAAATTTATGACCAACTTTGCATCAAAACTTCAATTATGCTCAAGCTTCTTCACTCGTTAAAGTTTTAAGTACACATGTAGAAATCTTTTGTTTTGGTTAATCAAGTTAAGAATCTGGGGTTATTGATTATTATTTTAAGAGTTATACTTACAACAATCATAATGGAAATCTATTTTTTGGGTGGTAAGCATTGCGTAAAAATACAAAGTGTGAAAAAAGTTCATAGGGTTCACCCTTCCTATTCACTAATCCCAAGTGAACATGCTAAAAGGCTAAAAGGTTCAAAACGAAAGCCGTTCAACACTATAAAGTAAACTTTATTATAGTCTTAAAATTGTGCAAGTTTCTGAGTGAATCGATTATGGTCCAGAGCAAACGTTAGTCTTAAGCTTTAAAATTGGTTGCCAAATATCGTCACGCTGTGATTTATATACCAAATTGTACTAAATTTATGTTATTACATAGTTGGGATTTTTGTTATAAACAATAATTATGTTGTCATTATTGTACTTTATGAACTCTCCGGTACGAGTAAAAATTTTTCATGCTTGTCAAAAAGATATTTTTCAAAACTTGCGAAAAAAAATTATTTTTGTCGTTGGGTCCATAAAATATAACGTGATCAAATTAACCAACAACTATGCAAGTAAGTTTGTCATGTATGCATGAAATCAAAAAATCTTAGGTTCGTTGTACGAGTCATTGTCCATAATAGTGGGTTAAGTTAACCACGTGTTTTTTCCCAGTCGTTCTTGTACCCAATAACCTTAGAATAAATAATTGTATCAAAAATGTTTACTTGTTTGTTTTTTATCTATGATGATGATGATAGTCTTTTACCGCACAGTCAACTACTTTAGCTCTAAAAGCTTCTTGCAAAATATTACTCTGGAGTTTTAGAATGCATGCATTATACGTGGTTACTATTTAAAATCAAGAATATTAATACATATGTATATAGAACCGGTTAGGTTATTGAGTACGTTTTCAAAAATAAGGGACAAAAACATATAAATAGAGTCTGAAAACACGTAAAAGTAACAACTAAGAAATTTCACTTATGCTCTTTAATTCCAAAATATGCTAAATTTTTTGATAATGTTGGAATATTCCACTTTTTGTCCCTTTCCATTTTTCCACTTTTTGGACATCAAATTCATAGAAGACTGTCTGTTTTATATCAAAGTATATTATTTATAAAAAATGATTTGTTTATGATTTGACGTGATAAGCTATAATAACGTAAAATAATTACGCGAGTTCATTGGGTTCAATGATTTAAATCAGTTGCTATATCAAAATTGATAAGTCTTCTATCTGAAATGTTTTATTGCTAAACCTGTGCTAAGCTGGTAAAATCTTGCGTAAACTATAAGATTACAGGACAGAGCAACGAAAAATAATGACATGAGTTCATTTATTCATCCGTGAAAAATGTGAGTTTGGATTCATTATACTTTGACATGTGAGTGTATAAGATATTGAGAATTTCGGGTCTAAAAATCAAATATTTTGAATAACAGGTGTTTGCCGAAACACGAATTGATTGGTAAATAAGTATAGATTCATAAGTCATTATCATGATACCTGGGTACATTTTTTAAAATCTTATCCCATTTTCTTTCTTTTTGTACCCATTTAACTTTAATATCTGATGCAGAAAACTTGAAAACAAACTAAAAATATAAAATGACCACAAAAAATTAGTTAAAAAAGCGGAAAAGAGCAACAACTTAAGTTAAAATCCGACTGCCTAAATTCACCATCTGGCTTTAATTTCTGATTTGAAATGACGAGTGATTTAACAAGAAAGAGAAAACAAATTGGTTCAACACATTAATAATTTCCAAAAATCTGGATTGTCGTTTCTTAATTCGAAAGCAAAACGTATGAGAATAATAGTAAAATGCACTGAATAATAAACTTTTTTTTAAATGTTTGTTTGGTGGAAACAACATTCGAGTACCCATGGAACCTGTGAACCCTGTGAATATGGTAATTTGTGTGCATTCTTCAAAGTGTGAATACTGATTTTGAAGTTCCTTTAATGTATTTAAAAATTCTTTGAAAAAATTAACTTCACTGCGATTGTTTGATATGTGCTTTGAGCTATTCTATACGCAATCCCTCTCCTTATTTCTTATTATGTTACGTAAAGTTACACAATTACATTGTTTTTTATGTGTAAATACGAGATCAATGAAAATAAAATATATTCACACCGAGAAAAATTTTCTCTTTGCTAAGTATGTATTATATTCTTTTCCAGGAGATGCTTTGTACTTATTTTAGAGTTATTATATAAAGTTGTTTCTCACTGAATTTAACCACAACGTATATAAAAATCATGGCAAAATAATTTATTTATGGTAAGAAATGCTATGCGTAAGGAAAGGACGAAAGTTCATTGGGTTCTTTCATGTTGTTTCTTATATCAAAACGATAAGTGTACTTGCATCAAATGTTTTCATGTAAACGAATATGCTCAAATATGAAATCAAACCGATGAAATCTACAGCAAGTTTTAAGACCATAATCCAGAATATCAAAGGATTATATTTTAAAGATATTAAAGGAATACGTGAGTTGGAGTGCACGATTCTTTGTCATGAGAACATATACGAAAGTTAGAATATAGAGTCAAGTACAGAATGAAACATTGTGTTGAATTTAGATCCTTTAATAAAGCTGCTTGCTAAGCATTTTACGTGAATTTCAGATAGAAGATTCTTTAGAAGTAAAGTTGGCATAGGTTATGTAACCCTGTGTGATATCGCCTTCAAATGATTTATGGTGGCAATGAACGTAAAACATCTCGAAGATAAAAATTGTGGTTCTGTGGTAAACAATAATTATCTTAATTGCTGCTATGATTTTTCTGATCTTTATCCGATTTTCGTCTCTTCGTACCCAATGAACTTTTATGGCAGATGTGAAAAAATGCAAAGTAATAAAATATGGCGAAAATCAGTAAAAAAAATTCAAAGAACTAATAACGTCTTTTTGGCAAAAGCATATATTTATACACTAATCGTACATCGCCATTGCCAAAAATATTCATTTAAACGTACTGTCGAAGTAGATGACGATTCACCAAAAAATTTACAAACAAATCGAAAACGTTTTTATAATCGAATTTTGGCGGAGGAACGTTTTCCCTGAAATTTATACCGGAGGCACCTGGATCATAGAGAACTACAATTACCCATTTATTTTCAAGTTTATTTCTTGATGCACCAATGCCCATAAAATGTGTCGACTTCCAAATTATACTACAAAATTGTCCACTACTTGGTCGATTCCAGTTTTCCTCAGGACTTTCAAAGTTATAGAACACAATTTTGTTATACCAACGTTTCACCACTTCACGAACGGCATCTAGTTTGTTGGTTTCGTAGCTTGTTGCTAAGTTTTCTCCGTATTGGGTGTAAGGTGAAAGCTGAACTTTGTTCGTTTTTGCCAGATAGTCTGCATGCTGTTGAGCGTCTTGGTGCAGCTTTAAATTACCTTGTAAAGGGGGAACGTCATGATACTGTCGATACCTGAAAAAATATTTTTTTTAAATTGATGATGTAAAAATTTCTACAAAAATTCAATGTTTCACAATATATATTTCAATGTTTCGTTTTGTGATAATATAACAAAGTCCTACCAAATGGTATTCTTACCTGTTATGCTCTTCGAGTCCAACTTTCCAAATTTCTGACAAAACATATTATTTTTTAACTGACAAAAAAATTATTTTTTTAAAAGTAGTAATTATTTACCTTGTAATTCATTATTGGTGTCAAACTTTCTTTTCGGATTAATGTCAATATTTTTACAATTAACTGTTCTTATAGAGTACGAAAGCAAAAATGGGGATACAAAATTCGCGATTAAAATAAAATTCATTTTGTAAAATTATTTTATAACACATCGTATGAATCATCAATTTGTCTAAGATATGAATGACAATCTAAACTATATACTAATGTTCTTTTTATATTTAAGACAGAATTTCAGGTGGGAAGTCCTACCCAAGCATACGTACTGTCTTCAGAAAATATTTCAATGTGTATAAATGGGATTACTGTTGATGATTTTTAAAGGTTTTATGAGTCATCTGTTGGTTTTTACGATGAGTTTAACTATGGTGGAAAAGAAGAAATATTTGCGGACAGACCTACTTTGTAACAGAAGTTGGAACTACTCCACAAAGTAGAAATTTGAGTTTTGAAAACAAATAACGTCAAGTTAAATTGTTTTCCTAAGCAATATTGATACTACCATTATGTGAAATAAAAAACCACTTGACGTTGAAATACGTACGCTAGAAATACCAACAGGTTTTTTTGTTTTCTGTATAAATTTCAAGTGGAATTTTTTTTACAATAAAATGCACATGTTTGCATATGTTCGTAACTAATGTAGTTTTCAAATGAAATTGAGTTATTTCCCCTTTAGCCTAACCTACTAAGTTCAAAGTTAGGTTACAAGTTCAGCTGAAAAAAATGTTCTCGCAATTATAAATACTTGCACACTTTATCATTACATATATAACTGCAAATTTTTGTAAAACCCAGAAGTTCATGCATATCGTTTGTCTTTATAAAATGAACTAGTTTTAAGTTTATATATTACTATGTGTGTTGGAACAACATTTATTAAGTATTTTCATCACATGTAAACTTCTTTTAAAATGGTGGTATCTCTTTAGATTCTGCAGTAAAATACAGAGCAAGGATTAAACTATTGGGATAGGCTCTGTTTGATATATCTATGGAATCTAAAGAGAGTTCATTGGGATCAATATTTTTATCGCATTTTGGAATTAATTTAAGTCAAGACACTAAAATAAATGCTTCACAGTAAACATGATCAAGAAAAAAAAATATGAAATAATAAACTTAACTTAATATATGTATATGATGATATCTATTTCTTAACACAAAATCAGTACTGTTGATATGCACAGTTTTGTGGTACGAATGAAAAAAAGAATTATGAGAACAAGACGAATTGAATGAGCAAGTAAACTGATGGAAATGCATTTAATTTATCGTATTGAGTATTGGCACGAACTTAAGATCAATTATTATTCTATTAACGAATGTTCGAGTATTTTAGTCTTCGAACTTCATGACTTAGGAAAATACTAGGAAAGCACAGTTGATGGTTAAAATTTGTATGACAAGCCTTTTACTTTGGATACTTAACACTAATATTTTTTTGTTGTATTTGTCAATGGCAACAAATATTATCAAACTAAATCATAAATCAATGGATACGTTGCTTGTTTCTGGTCATAGTTGTTTAGGGAATTATGATTTTCTTTCTGTTTTCGTACAATAAAACGTGCATGGTCGTTAATAATAAACTGGTGTAAAATTTTAATTTTAATTCTAAGCTAAAAAAAAACCGCCAACGACCAAAGTGATAAGTTATATTAGTGACGAATAAGTGTTGTTACCCTAGAATTGTAATTTTAAAATTTACTCAACCTTATTGATGAAAATTCGTGAAGTTTCCTATTTACAAGATCATTGCACGAAATTTTATTAGAATATTTATAAAAATTATGAAATTGTCCCATGTACCCTATAACCTTTTTACGTAGAGTTAAATCCCAATAACCTTGCATGCAATGTTCATGATTTTTTAAAATTCTTTTTACAACATCATAGTTTTGCTTCCTTTCATTCAACTATTGCAAGTTTTCTCCTACGTTCACGAGTTATCTGTTTATTGTTGTTTTTACAAAATAAAACTTGCGTGCTCAATGGAAATAAAAATGTACAGTTTTTAAATAAAATAACGATTGTTGGTTGAAAATGACAATGACTAAAGTCAAAAAGGATTAAGTACGAAAAGTTTATTTTAAAATATTTATTTTTACGTTGTTTACTTTGAAAAGTGTAATTAACAAAACGAAAGGATTTTTATTTTGTCTTATTTTTAATTAAATAGCAAAACAAATTTATTTTCTCTGGTGCTTTTCTAAAGGAATTCCATTATAATTAGAAAGAAACATTCGGAATTTTTACTATTTTACAGGTTCAATGTTCGAATATAAGTGGTGTAATAAATTTAACTGGTGTTAGCTTGATTCTGTTTGTATAGTTTTTGTGCTATTTAAAAATAATACCTTTGCTAAAAAAAATTCGCAAACGTTTTCGTATACCCACTAAACTTACATGCAGCCAAATAATTGTTTTTTATTCGTTTTGGTACGTTTCGTGTTTATCATGATGAACTGAATTCAAGATAATTTTAGCAAATATGCATGCATATGTGTAAAAAACTAAAACATCCGGTCAATTTTTTACGTGTTTATTTTATTGGATACTGGGTATTTACTTATATTGGAATCTTCCCTTTTCTTCCTATCTGCCTACACAGTGATTTAAATTATTGGTTAATCCAAAACCAAAAATACGTTGTAAACAAATAACTGGTACACACAATGTACTAAAAATTTGAACAAGATTTCATTTTGTTTTCGTCATCTTCCACGATTTTTGCAGTAGGCATTGGTTTTGTTTTTGCATTGACACAACACAAATAAGCTAAGCAAATTAAGAAACCGGATTGATACAAAGTATATAATTTTTTAATGCATGGATAATAATCGGTGATCGATATGGAAAATTGTAACAGTTAAATTATTTTAACTTGTTTATTTGATTCATTTGCAAACACTTTATTTTATAGATTTATAGACATTTTTAGCAAAATTACTCGCACATCATGCAATTAATAATAGCTAGGGAACACAATTATCAAATAGAGATACAATATTGCTTAAATTATTTACCTGGTTAGCCTAAAAACTTAACTTTTTTTGCATTATTTTCTACCAATCTTCCATTTAATTACTTAAATAATTTTGATCATTTTTAGGTAAAGCTTGCAATTGATTGAGCATTTTCTATAGAAACTTGTTATCCAATTAACAAAACACTTACAAAATATTTTTTGCAATTAATATGATTCAACTCACAAAACGAATACAAATTTAAAGAATTTTATCATCTGCACTTGGCTGAGGTTTATACTGAATAAACGTTTTGATTGCATTGTCCATAACTTTGATTGGAATCTTAGGAAAATATTTCTTCAAGTCTTCCCCCATTTCTTCATACGATTCATAATCCCTGACAATCTTCCTTAACTTTGCATCAGCTACAACTACACGAAGCTTATAGGCAAATATAAAGTTTTTAGGATCATTAAGATCTTCAGCATCATCATCTTCTACTGATTCCATCAATTCTTCATCCGCCATCGTCACCACCTCCGAGTCATCATTCTCCTTATTAACTGTACCCAAAAAATCTGGTTTTTTCTTAGGAACATTTTCCACTGGTTTGCTATTTTTGATTCGTATTAAGCCACCTACTTTCTTACCACCTTTAAACATACAAGTATCCTTTACACCAGCACTAGAATTCTCAGCCAGCTCGGGAAACAATTTTTTGAATTCTGTATTACTAAAAAATCTATACATGTACGGGCCCCTAAGAAGGGCGGAATAGCATGGTTTCGTGAAAATTTCGAGCATTGGATAATCGAATTCCCAAAGTTCTCTGGGTTTCAGGTCCCACGATGTTCGAAGAATTTCTTTTTTGTCAGTCTATGAAAATAAAATAATAATCGATTTATAATTTTTTTGTTAATCAAGATACATCAGTTTACCGGTGTATAAAACTTACGTAAGCACCTCCCATAGTACCTCCACCAATATGAAACTTTCCAATCCAACCTTTTCCAATTTCCCTAAATTCATACGGAAATCCTGCGGCCTGAAGTGTTTTGTATGGAAGTCTATGACTATCCATTGGAATAGGTTCTATCATGGGAAAAGCTCCGCCTACTTCAATCATCCAAATTCCGGTTTCCTCTGGCTGCCTTCCATGTAATCTTACCATTGTCATGCAATGGGTACCAGCCACTAAAGCACAGTAATGGTCACCTCGAACAGAAAAACTGTCAAGACCAATTGCCTGGAAGACTAATTTTGTAAAGTAATTTAAATGCAAGCAACATCCGCCACGACCACTTAACCCGTTTTCGATTATTTGTTCGAGTGATGGAAACCAACGATTTGTTTCTGGAGTGGCAGCCATGTGCAAATTCTACAGTTTGGTAACAAAATAACAAATGCAATGATTTTAAAGCTTAACTGTATTTAATCAAATTATTTTATTAAATCACCTGAAATGGAACCCGAATCGCATGGCGTTTAATATATACACTCAAAAATTCTAATGGTTTATTTTGAAGGAGATCCTTCCAATTTTGAGGCATCTTTAAAATTGCCTCAAGAAAATATACTGCTTGGTCGTAACTGACCATCTTAGACCTTTGAATATTTAGAAAAATAGTTACGATGGTTTGTTGCTACCGGTTCAACAGATGGAAAGCAAATGAAACCGGATGAAGTTTTTATCTAATCATTCGGACAAATTATTACATCATCCCAGCCCACAAAATTGGTTTTGTTGATTGTAAAAGCATTACAAGGTCATTTCAGAGTTATTGAACCATCAACCAGTTTACAGGAGGACAACCTTGTAATTTGGGCTTTAAAAATTGTATTTTAATGATAAATACAACAAAGTATTACACGTATGCATAAAGTACCAACATAAACATATGATTTGTTATCAGTCTCATTATCAAGGTCAGTAAATCTATTTATTTCAACCCATTCATAAAGTAAAATGATGATAAAGACTGCTCGAACTGAAGTTTGGTGATCATGTGTCCAATCAAGCCTTATTTCATGTCAAGTGTGTTTAATTTTTTAGCTGCATATTGTACAATAAGCTCTGTAAAACAGTACTTGGTATACAATTGGCCGATAAAAACTAAAATAACTATATACGTGCTAAACAATTTTATGATAAACTAATATTCGTTTTATTGAAACTGGAAATATATTATGTACATATATTATATTGGGTTGGCTGACATTACCCATTAAATAATGTTATTGTTCCTAGAGTAGGTACTTATTTGTAATTGCAAGGTTATAGCTTAATATATTTAAACTGACTATTTTTTATAAAGGAAATGATTTTTATTTACAAGGGAGGTGGTACGTTTTCCCTGTATCTATTTCTCGTAGCACCCGGATCATAAAAAACTACAACAACCCATTTATCTTCAATCTTATTTTTTGCTACACCGATACCCATATGAGTAGTCGATTTCCAGATAATACTACTAAATTGTTCACTTTTAGGTCGTTCTCTATTGGCCTTGGGATTTCGGAAATTGTAATATTCAATTTTCTCATACCACCGATTGATAACATCACGAACAGCATCTAATTTATCATTTTCATAGCTAGTAGCTAAGTTTTCTCCGTATTTATTTCCAGGTGAGAGTTCGAATCTATTATTTTTTGCGAGGTAGTCAGCATGTTCCTGGGCATCATCATGTAGTTGTCGGTCTCCATGTAGTGGTGGGACTCCGTGAAGTTTTCGATATCTAAACGTTTGTAAAAAAACAAACAAAAAAATAGTCAATCGAATTTAATCGTTGCTATTTCGATTTAAGGAAGCAATGAAATTATTCAATCGAAATAAATTTAAGATCATTTATTTAACCTGTTGTGTTCTTCGAGTGCAACTTTCCAAATTTCTGTTGAAAATACCACAAAAATGAAATACCTTTCTTATTGGAACTTTAATAAATCGGTAATTTTTAATTTTCTTATACTCACCCAAACCACTATTAGAATACAATCCAGTATGATATTTTGGACGATCAATGCCCCCATTAGCTATTGTACATTTACTCAACGAAGACATTTGGTCATCAAATACAATCCTTCTTAAATCGTCACTATTCGATTTAAATCGAACTCCGGAACCTCTACAATTCGTTTTGTCATAAGCCATAATACAGTTTCCTTGAACGTCTACCGATGATACTCGATTATCCCAATCCCAACTCATTGTATAACAGCCCGTGCCCAATGTCAAGTATAAACGGTCACCGGTATATTGAGAATCTTCGTAAAATAAGACAACTTCATTGTCATCATCGTCCGCATCACCGGCTGCTACACAATTACACATTAATAAAATAACGAGAAACTTAACTGCAAAACTTTTAGGTAATTCGATTTTCAATTTAAACTTCATATTTTACCATTATGCTTTAACAATACAACCAAACTTGACCACAGACAAGACTGAAATGATTTTAAAATATATCGAATAAAAACGAAACACGAACATTTCAAGACACAAGCACAAGTTCAACGTTCAGTATGAAAATTTATGTGAGTAAAATAAGTGATTGTGGTTTTGTTGAACAAAAGCTTATATGTGTTTTTACAAGGTATAAAAATAAAAATTGATGATGGAACTAGAGATACCGAGCGGAAAAAATGTGGGAAAGTTATCAAAAACCAGTTTATGCTAGACGAAATTTATGGAATTTAATAGTAGATCTGAAAGGTGAGAATGACAGGTTGATTACATAATACGGGTGCTGAAAATCACGAAACTTGGAGCAAAGTCATGATTCATGGATTCAATATGTTACGCAACATGTATTTTCATAAAGATATAAACAGATGCAATCTTCGTAAACTTCGTTTTCTGCAACGCGCTTACAGAAATATGGACATAACTTTTTAATAAATATTATTTATAAATATGCTAAATTACTTATTTATAATATTTGTTTTTAAACCTTACGAGATTTTAATTACACGTTTTGGTGTTAATTCAAGACTGTAAATTTCAAAAACCAAAACAAACTTTTGAGGTTCTAAACTTAAAAAGGAAAATTTCGACTTTGGAGATTAATTAAATCTAGATGGAATCAAATGGACTGGTTTTGAAAAGGAAAATACCTACATGAAAAGTTACTTTTGACAGTGTTACCAAAAAAAGACCGGATTAGATGCTTATCATTATATTTTGATAATCCTTAGAAAGCAAACTTCAATACAGAGCATACGGTTGTAATTTTGATTATTGCGTGCCTCAAAATTGGAAGACTGGGCTTATACTTACACATAAGTTTATTAAAAAATTCGCACCAGAAAAATTTTCAGTAAATGTGTGTGATTGATATTCAAATATCAGTGGCTTACAAAAGAAAAATATCAGAAAATATCAGAAAAATATTTATGATAAAAGCTTAAGGCAGCACGATCATTTGTACAAACTAGTTTGAGGATTATAAGGATCATATATTTATCTTAGATCTAAAACATTGTTGAAAACAACGCAATATTTTTAGGTAAAAAATAGGTAAATACGATAATTAAAAATATGTCCATAACAAAATTATGAGTTGTTTTTAAATTTTATTTGCGCCTTAGTTTTGTTCATTGTTGATGTTATTTTTCAAAAATATATTTTTATAACTTTATAAGCTGACGCAAATAACCGAATAAAACAGATTGGTACATAAAATAAAATAAAATCCTGGATATATTTTTTAAGCATTGCTTTTTTGTATCAAATCTCAAGCAAAATTTAGTTCTCAATCCATTATGGATTAAATGCATGCATCGTGATTCTACGAACCCAAAATTCTACATAAAAATTGGCTATGATTTTGTTACGTGAGAACCTTTTTGATAGCTCATTAATCTATAGACAAAGCTAACGCTAAAATTACACACATGTATACCTACACCACTTATCACTCCATCTATACCGACTTAAATTAACTAACAAGCATAAAATATAGGTGATTTATTTGCAAAGGAAGATTTCAGCTTGGTACATTATCCGTTTAAAAGGGAGAGTGTTCTGCGCTCCCCACAAGGCTGTTGCATTGGGAAAAACTGATTTTACCTCGTAAAATAAGCATACAAAAACAAGTTACTCTGGAACATGGTTTTCTTTTTTTTGCTCTCTTCGTCTCTTCTCATCATCTCTGTTTACCATTTACACAAAAAAACAATACTTTGTCTGAAAGCTTGAGTATCGTTTACTCTAGAATGTAAAACGGAGAAGCTGGTAAGCTCCTTACTTTGTCGTATTTTCTATCCGGGGAAACTCCGGTTAATAAAAAGCATGCACAACCGGGTGAAAGCTTTCTCCCGGGTAACAAAATAATGTAAAATCTTAAACATATCCTATTTCTCTAAAATTTTGGGTGAATTTTTGCAAAAAATCGTTTCATGGAAAACGAATGTAAAATCAGCCAATATATTCAAGTCTTATTTATTAAAAATCATATATTATCTGGCAAATAAATTAGCAAAATAATTATTGCGGTTAAAATTTAAGTCAGCAATTTTTATAATTTTCTCGAATTTCCGTTTTACAGTCATGTACACTATTTTAAATTCAGCCTTGCTTTAAACTTACATTTTGTATAAAAGCAAAACAAACAAAATAGTCATCTTATTTTACCTGAAAACAATTTTAAACCAATTACTTTCAGTTTAATTTTTTTACTTGCGATACCGGAAGTAAATTC
Organism: Entomobrya cf. arborea Gr-Col-00668; assembly: GCA_034699025.1. Classification (NCBI taxonomy): domain Eukaryota; kingdom Metazoa; phylum Arthropoda; class Collembola; order Entomobryomorpha; family Entomobryidae; genus Entomobrya; species Entomobrya cf. arborea Gr-Col-00668. Next base: position 647 of record JAQIWN010000646.1, on the reverse strand, counting down.
TTAACCATTACGACATCATACAAGGCTTTACCACAAAATTTTACGACTTGTACCAACATTCCATACTGCAGTATATGGTAAGTCTGTCTATGTAAAAATATAAATTATGATAAATGCGTCCTGTATTTTTTATCAAACAAATTTAAGTCATAGGATACCTCCCACAATCATCCTTTTACTTAAACATACATACCCACATTTTTAAGTCGTCATTTTCTTACGAGAATAGGGAATATTGCGCAATCAAGTTATATGTAACAAGTATGTACTGAATAATTTTTTTGGCGTCGTCATTGTTGTACGGATGACATAATAAATTAAGGTGAACTGACTTTATGAAAAATTGAAATATTTTATCTTGGATCTCCTGCTATGCTTTAGAAAATATGTGCATGGTTAACATAAGTTGACGCAGTGCGACGAAGCAAAAATATTGTGTTCTTCAATTTAAAAAAAAAACATAAGCATGATTTGTATATTTGCATTGTTTGGCTTCGAAGTCTGGCATAAATTTTTTTCTGCTTTAGGACCAATTTGGACATGTGGACGTGGACATGAATATTTGGTGGAGATGTAAATGGGGAGATAGGGTTTCTGCATGTATAAAGGGTATACTATGGTTGTCTGGCTGATTTAAAGACAAAGTT
>JAQIWN010000645.1:0-29001 GCA_034699025.1 Entomobrya cf. arborea Gr-Col-00668 | reverse complement strand
CTTGACTAAATTATAAGTTGGATTTGAGCTGTAAAGTAATACATTGTAATATGCATGTGGAGTAAGTAAGGTGGTGGTACGGAAGAATCAACTGCAATATAACTTTGTACAGTATTTTTTTTATCGCTCGGTCGGTAGTCGGTGGTTAATTGTAACAAATACCAAACAAAGCTTGTAAATTGATTCCAAATTCCAATATTTTCGTAATATAATCAGATTACCTTGGAAACTATTTTAATGCTTTTTTTAGGATGAAATAATAAGCCATGTTTTAATTTTAATATTATTTTTTTTATTCTGTTGATCAACAACCGAAAAAAATTTAATATATTTTTCCACAATTTTTTTTTTTTTTTTCTTCCTTCATTTTTTTTCTCCTTTTTTGGCCAAATTGTGGAAATTGACGAGATTTAATGATGATGATGATTTAATTTTTTTAAATTTAAATTTTACATTTAACTCTTTTTTTTTATTCATTATAATTTTTTAAAATAATATCCCTGACTTGACTACAATACATTTTTTAATTTTAAATGGTAATTTTCTTTAATATTATTTGATTTGATTTATTTTTCTTGATTATTAGCTTGTTTTCTTTTTTTTTATATATATCTTGTGATGTGATTACGATATTTACGTTTTTACGACGACGACGAAGATATTCACAAAACAAATAAATATAATTTATTTTTTAATTTAATTATATTTAATATTTTTTTAGTTTAGAGTACACACACTTTGTTTTTTTAATTATTGTAGAGTTTTGTGTTTAATAATTATTATTACAGATAGTGATATAATAAGAAAGAAAAAAATAAAATTTGTTGATGATTTATCTTCTTCGGATTTATATTTCTTTTTTTAAAGTTAGTTTTAATTAAATTTAATTAAAGTTTGCTAAAAAAATCTGCTGTCGGTTAACTTTGTGAAGATTTAATTATTATTATTTATTGAAAATAAGCAAAAAAAAATACGCAACGGTTTTGCAGGCAGGTAGCGGGAGAAAAATAATAATAATTATTTTAAATGGTAAACGGCAAAAAATCAGCGGTAAAAATAATTACTTAATTAATTATTTTTTAAATATATACTCTCTTTTGATAAATTAGTTAATTCTAATTGTTATTTAAATTTCTTCATTATAATTTTTTTATAAGCTACATATTCCAATGTTTTTGGTAAATCCTTCTTTTTTATACGACAAAGTGCTTATTTAAATTATAATTTAATTATTTTTTCTGCTTTTCATATATCGGCAAGTCAAATTGTTTTATTTTTGTTGATTCGATTTAATTCCTTTTTTTCCCCCTTTCCAATTTTTTTAAAACCAATTAACATTTTTTTTCCTCTTTAAAATTTTCTTTTCGCTACTTGTAAAGCTAACCATAATAATTTTTTTTGTTAAATTGTTGTATATATTTTTTTAAAAGATAATAGACGACATTATTTATTTTTTTTATTAAGAAGGTGTGTTTATTTTTGTTTCCTAATAATTTTTCTTTATTTCTCTGTATCTTTCATTCTAATTAATTTTTCTTGCATTGTTACAATAATTATTATAATATTAGTCCATATCGGCTCTCATTCCACGAACTTCTCCCTTACCTCGTTGCTGTAAATTTAAATAAAAAGAAAAACAAAACATTTTAATTAAATTCAATTAAAAAACCATTACCTATTAAAAAAATTAACCGCCCCGCGGCTCTAAATTTTTCTTATCTTACCTTATCTAATTCTTCCCGAACTTTATCCTCCAACTGTCGGATATCCTCCATTGTCATTCCGTACCACTTATCAATCCAGCAAAATACTTGTCTAAAATTTAAAAAACGTAAAAAAAATAATTTTTATTTTAAAATAAAAAAAGACATTTTAATTATTTTAAAATAAAACTGACCCTTTAATTATTTTAAACTAAATTTTTTTTTCAAACTATTTAATTAATTTACCTGTGGAAGTTTGTAAACAATCGACGTTCAGCCCGCTGAATAAAATTCTCTACGCGATTCTGGAGACCAAACCACTTAAACTCCACCGTCACCAATTTGTAACAAGTCATCACTGGGTCAACCTTTTAAAAAAACAAAATTCCACATAATTATTTTAAAAGAATAGCCCATTGTACCAAAAAAAAGAGAGCGAGTACATCACTAGAACAATAGCCTATTAATAAATTGTATTGTATTTTTTTTGAACGTACGACATCTTGCCATTTGCCAGTGAGCGGACCACGACCAGACTTGTTGGAATGGAATTTACTTGGATCTTCACTTGGCTTGTAATCACTGTTCGCCACATTATCATTCGCGATATCAATCATAACCACTTCCCTGATCTTCAGTTTGTCCGGACCCAGCTCGTGAACGTTATACTGATCCCCCTTGTCTGGTAAGTGCAGGCTTTCTATCACTATTATGAAATTATCTTTCATATAGCCTGGATTCTAAACACACAATTAAAACAACAACCCCAATTAACTAACTACAATTAAACACATTATTTTTAATTAATTACTTTGAACTTACAGTAATAACCGTGCGGCAATAGGGATAAGCATTCCATGCTTCCTCGTGTATTTCCATGGAGCCCTTAGGAGCCAACATGCGTATAAAACTAGGAACTTTGCTATAAATAAATTAAAAATAATAACAGTTAAGTATAAAGTTTAAATTATTTTAATTAATTGTGGTGTTTGTTAACATACCTTGCTAAATGATACTTTTTGTATGTGTATTGCCCTTTGGAATAGCGTCCCCCTAGAAGCGGTACACCGTCGAATGGCTCATTTTTGACAACCTCGATCCCCTCCCCACCTCCAGTCTCATTCATGCTCGCCTCAGCAACCGAATATAGCTGACCAATTTGATACTGAAAAATAATACAACAGTTAAACAATTAACTAACCTACTAATTACCAAAAATATAACACAAGAACATTTAATCTGACATTTAACCACCACCACCATCATACACACTTTGTTTTTAAAAAGGAAAAACTCTTCTTCTTCTCATTTTGATTATTGAACAGGGAACATATTGAAAATCACAATTTTTTTAAAACTATTTTCACCACTCATTAACCCTAATTATTTTTAATTTATTAATTAGTAAGGCGACAATTTTTAATTACCTTCTCGAGGCAGAACACTTACAAATGTAAAAAATACTTCACCCGTCGCAGTACAGTAATATTTACAAAATTCACACAGTTCAGTCAACATTTTTTTATATTTTAACTACTCCTTAATTAGCTAACCTTTAAAAAAAAACTTAACAGTCGCACTTTTATAATTAACTTTACTACCTTAATATTTAAAAACTTTGTAAAAATTATTTGCAAACAGCTGATCCAACCAAAAAACCAGATGTACACTTTTTTTCTCTACCCTGGCCCTGTCCTGTGTGTAATATTTCCTTTTTTCTACTTATCTTTTAAAATTAATTCTAGTCACAATTTAATTATTATTTTTAATCAAGATCGACTCACCTCCTCCACCGTCAGGGGCATCACAACTCGGCTGAAAAAATAAAGAGAAACAATTAACAATTAAATACCACCACTCCACCAATTTTTAAAGATTACAGCTGCTTTGTAGAGTGGTGGAAAAAAAATTATGATTGGGGACAAAGGAATTAAGTATAATTGATTGGAAGACAAAAGTCAATAATAATTTTTTTTATCTCGGAACAAAAAAAAACAGGAGACGACACCCACACACGAAAAAAGAGTAGAATAATTATAATTTAAAAGTAAATTAACTTACAATTCTTTGATGAGCATTGTTAGTGTGGGTATTTGCGGGTGGTGGTGGTGGTGAGGTTAATTGTTCCGCCGTTTTGTTAAAGAGAAGAACTGATAGTTAAAAAATAAATTAGCTTGGTAGTTCATATAGTTCTAAATTGTAGATCTAATATGTTTTTTTTTCTTGAGACTGTGATTGTGAAGCAAGTGAAGTGATACTGCCGTAGTACCCAACTTGTAAAAAAAAACTATCTGCCTTCTCGTTATGCTCAAAAGACTGAAGACTGAAAAAAAAAAGTTTTAGTCTGTTCAGTCTACTGACCAAGAAGACCAATATTACAGTAGAGGAAAAATAGTAGCAAGTTTAGTATGATAGTAAAGTATAAAGTGGTGGAAAAATGTATAAAGGCAAAACAGGCTGGCTGGCTGAACTGAGACCTTGGTTTTCTCAGAGAGGAAGGCAGAGAGAGAGACGAATAACGAACGAAAATGATAGTAGAGAAGTTAGTGCAGTCAGCAGTGCAGGCAGTGTAGTGTAATGATAGGAGAGTAAGTACACGCAATATCCAGCATGTATAGAGTGGAGTTGTGAGGAGATATGTAGTGAGGCGGCAGTATACAGGATAGAGTGGAGAGAGGGTTACTCCTCAGCACATATTTTTTTTTGTACTCTTCAGTACAAAAATGCAATTTTAAAGTTATTACGTACGTACGTGGCTGAAAGGGAAACGTCAGAATTAATAATTATATTATCGTCACTGTCATATGTCATATTTATCTCAATTTCGCACGATTTTGATAATGGAATAACGCAATTTTGCACGATTTTGATTATGGAACAACGCAAAATTTGGGGCAATTTGAGATTCATATACCAAAATGCTCGCTGTAAAATTCCGAACAATTTGGCATATGAATCTCATATTGCCCCAAAATTTGCGTTGTTCCATTATTAATTTTGGGCAAAATTGCGTTGTTCCCTTATCAAAATTGTGTGAAATTGAGATGTTGCTTTGGCATATAACAGTGACGTTATGTTTGTCTCTCTGTGGGGTTCCTAAGGTTAAGGACAAGAAGCCTAAAGATGTTAAGCCAAGACCCTCCGACCCCCGGGTCAAACCTTAAGGTCAAAGTTGAAAGTTTTCAAAGTATTCATGGTGTGAATTTGAATAGCTCATGTCAAGTAGATCACAAACCATGTGTTACTTCGGGTCGTCGCCGTTCCCTCATTCGTTATAGAAATTGAGGCTAAAGGTGGTGACATCATACATGTCATATGACATACGTATCATTCGAAATAACGTTTCATTGCATTGGCAATAGTAATGATCACTAGTAGACCATACATTGTTTCAGTGGCGTCATAGTGATTGATATTGCTATTGAAGTGGAGTTATTGATTGTAAATTGAATTTTTAGTTATTCTTAGAAATCCTACCGGTTAAATAAATTTCAATATTGAAAGTAAATAATATTTTATACATGTTGGGAATAATATGTTGAGAAGTATTCAAAATTATAGTTCAATTAAAAAATTAAGGTAAATTTCGTTTAAAAAAACTCTTGATATCTTGAAATATCACGTTAGCAAAAGCACTTAAAACTGTGTAGATTGCAATAAATGCCTATCAAATATCCTGGTTTATCATACATATTATTTCAAAATTTCAATTTATCCCTTTCACATTTTTCCTAATGCATTAAAATTTGTAATTCAACTTAACCCCTTTCATCGCATCACAATCACTATAAATCTACATAACATTTTCATTCATAATTCATTTCATTATTATCCCCCCCCATTTTTTTGTCCTGCAGAGACCCCCTAAATTCTACCCACCAAAAAATTACTCTCTCTCATAAAACCACCACCTATCTCCTATCCCTCCACAATTTTTTTTTATTTCTGCCTGTTCTCTCAATCTCACACAGCTGGGAATTGCCTTCTTCCCAAAAAAAAGAATTTGCCATTCAGCATTTGCACCAAAAAAACCCAACAACTTTGTATTGTTGCAATCCCAATCTTCTTCACTCACAAGCAAGCACAAGAGAGAGTACATATAACATCCTCAACACTATCACATCAAAAACTCATACCTACAAAAAAAAGCCAGCAAGCAAGGTGCAATGCACAAGGTAAACTCTAAACACATCACATCACACAAAGTACAAAGACACTACTATTCACTATGTATTCTAAAAACACGGATGAATTGAATCATTCATCTCTCACAAAAGACACCAAAAAGAAGATGAACAAGAAGACTATGGGAACCAAAAAAAATTGCCATGTAAACTACATTGTATACATATTATCCATCTCTCTTTATACTTAACCTAACGTGTAACAAAGATGACACGACGGTTGATCATGATGACTATGACGATGCGCTCAATCTGATGGTTTGATGTAGTCATCATTTTTTACCAGCAAACCAAGTGATGATGCATTTCATTCATCATATTCATCTTTAGCATAAAATTTATATACATGCTCGTCTCAGTTTCAACCTGTCTACTAAATTGCTATAATGCTATGGAATATATATGGAAACATTATTTTTATTTAACCATTCAACATTCCAATTATAATTTTTACACAGACCAGAAAAAAAAATTATAAGCGAATTGTACGTTTTTAAGACGAGCGAGCGTGGAACATTAAAGCAACCTTGTATAAAAAAAATGGAGAGTGATGAGATGATATGATATGTAAGGTAGAATGTAGAGAGGAAATGAATCATGGCTTTATTTTTTTTTTGAGATATGAGAGCATTGAACATGAACTTGAAAAAAATGTGTGATGAAATATGATAATGTTTTTAATGGAAATTGATCAAGATCCTGTTTTGTTTAGCATGTCTGCATGGTATTTATAGAAAAATAAAAAAGAATGGGGGAAAAAAATTAAAACTTGTATTTTTTTTCACTGGTTTTTTTTTTCAGGATTATTGTGCAATTTAATTTTTTCCTGGGGGAAAAAGATAAGTGTGTTTTAAGATTTTGCAATAATTATTTTTAGTTGGATAAGCAGTGGGAGAGGAAGAGGATGGAGGAAGGCCTCTTGTTTTGCTTTTTTCAAGAGAGATTGCTTAATAGGTTGGTTGGCTTGTTCATGGAAATTGCTTTCATCATCGCCATCGCTTTACATACCTTGTTTCCTCTGCAGCTTTTTTTGACGAAGACTTCATAGCCAATTGATGTACAAATATTTTTTTTTGGAGAAAATAGTTGGCTTTTGGCTTTTGTGAAAGTATGGAGAATAGACAAGACAAAGACAAGTACCTTTTTTAATATATTTTTTGGATGGTTATGGTTACCATGGTTACTGGGTAAACATTATGAAATTATTATGATGGCTGGCTGGTTTTGTGGAGTAAAAAAATTATTGGCTTTTTTTGTTTAAATTTTTGTCTACTTATTTGAAAAGAAAGAAGATATTTAAAGTGGATATATATTTTTTTAATACAACTTGCCTGTCTGTCTGTTCGTTTTTTTAAAGAGTGCTTTTTTATAGCTTTTTTCGATGTTGGCAATTGCGTTGGCATGTGGATTGGATAATAGACAGGTTTTTATAAGCCGGGCTTAAAGAAATTTTTGGAATAATATTGACATGGATGAACTATGGACATGGACACAAATTTATTGGTGTGCTTTCATGGTTTGCTTTGCTTTCAACTTTAGCAACTCAACAAGCGTATTGATTTTCAGTAAAAAAAAATAAAAGTAAAGAGCTGACATGACGATTTGACGGGTGGGTGGATTTTTTTGGTTTGGTTTTGCATGAAAAATGATGACGATGACGACTACGAATGGCTTGGGTTAGACTGGTCATAATATGTATTAGGAAACAAAGTAGTTTTACAATTTACAATTGTTTTTTTAAAAAAAGAAAGAAAAATTGTCTGTTGAAAATTGACTGTCTCAACAGTGGAACATGTTTACATAGGCGCTGTGCTGTACTAGAAAATAATTTGGTAAAAAAAAAATGAAATTCATGCTTGTTGATTTATTGGTAAAAAAAAATTGTTTAAAAGTGACAGAATTATAGTATTTTATAAAACTACTAGATGGAATTATGGAAAATGTCTGTCTTTCACTTTAAAAAGTCCAACAATTTTTTTTATGAATGACTTTTAACTTTAAATTTAAAAGCCAAGCCAAGCCAATAAACCAGTGCAATTCAATGAAAGCTAAATAAGTGACATGATTTATGTGAGGGCACGACACGTGTAAAATCCCAAAAAAAAAACTGATTTGATTAAACATTTGATAATTTTTTTTTATCATTTTCCATTTATCATCCATTCAGCATATCATATCACCTTATGCATAAAAATTCAATGCCATTTCATTGTAGAAATTAGCAAGTGTGTAAATATCACTGCATTATGTTATGTCACGACTTGTGTCTTATAACTAATGACATTGCTTACAAACTACTTGTTAATTTTTTTCTAACGGTAAAAAAAAATTACTAACGGTGGCTGCATATATATACTTTTTTATGTATATTAAATAATATATGCTTTCATTTATCAAGCTTATTCGTTATAAGGGAGTGGCTCCTTTCTTTTTTTCCCAAATTTGCAATACAATTCAGCACTCTCCACACCACCACATCATACAGCTTTCTACCAAAATAAAAAACGGGAGAAATCCCGTATCCTCCTTTCTTTCTCTGTTTATTTGTGAGTATGGCCATGTCGACGTCGAAGAGATTCAATGTTTCAAGACAAGAAGACTGAGAGAAAAGTGATTCTCTAACACAGGCTATTTAGTATGTATATTAGATGTACATGCTTTCTTCATCAGACTCACAGTCAGCAAGAGAATTCGGCAGGAACGCCAAATATTCGGCAGGCCAAAAAAATATGTATATTTTTTCCAGCAAAAATAGAAGAAGAGCGTCTCTCTCTTTCTCTCGAAGGACTTTTCTTTGAGTGTTTAGTTGAGAATGTTCATTGAAAAGTATTTCCAGAGTTCCAGTATTCCAAGTCATGCTACAAAAAAAAAATTATATGGTTTTTACTTTGCCCACAGAGGATTTCCACTAAATAGTGAATAGAGAGAGAGAGAGAGAATTGATGATGATGATAAAAGGCCTTGAGCTAAAATGCTTTGTTCAAATTCCACAATTTTTTTTATACGCTCTCTCTTTGTACTCATCAATACTCATTTTTACACTAGAAAAATAAGGTAGTACACTTGTTTTGTAGGAAATTAAATGTGGAGGAATTTTTTTGGAAGGATGAGTTTATTTTTAAGGTCTTCTTTTTTTTAAATTCTCAGGATGCCCCTTTAAAAAAAATTAAAAAAGGATGAATGAAATTTGGATTTCAATTTTAATTAATTAATTGGCTTGTTAATTTATTTTTTTATTAATAAAATCAGTGATGATGATAAGTTAAGTATCAGTATTTTTTTTTTCCGAAGATAAGTTGGTTTGGTTATTTTAATGTGTGTGTGGTATATGGTAAACGTAAGCAAAATTGGGTTGAAGCAACGACCTTGAAATTTTTTTTCTGTGTGGAGATCAATTCATGAAACGATAATGATGACGTGTAATCCTCTGAGCTTTTTTTTTTGAGAGTATAGTATACATACTATAATTTTTTTATTGATTGATAGCTTTTTATTTTGTAGGATGATATTATTTTTTATGATTATAAATTATTATATACTTTATACAGAACTGAGAGACTATCTATTATAATTTTTAGTGAACAATTTAAACAGTTAAATTTTAAATCTAAATTATAATTTTTTTTAAATAAAGCAAATCTAATAAAATAAAATGGCCATGATTGACAGATTATTTTTTTGATGGAATGGCTATGTTAACTTAAATTATTATGGAAGTTAAATTATTTTATTTGGAAAAAAAATCTAAATAATAGGCATGCATAAACATTCAGACAAAAAATGGAAAATAAAATTACTAGTTAAGTTAAATCTACCTTTAAATTTTGAAAAATAAACAGTGAACAGAATATTTTAAACCAATGGAATTCATTTTTAAAAAAACATTTTTTTTATACTATGGATCACATTACATATTTTTAAGTTATTTCTTAATTTTTTTTCACCTTTTTTTTCTTCTCTAGTCAAAAACTACACACACAAAAAAAGTCCACGTATTTTTTGTTCTCCTGCATTTAAATTTCAAGTCAATTAAGAGTCAATTCAGTTAAGTTATGATTTTACGAACGGAGAATATTCTCGTATGCTTGGTAAACAGCGGGGGCAACGTCAACTGTTACCGATTTCACACTCAACTGCAATAAAAAAACACAAAAAAATTAAATATTGCATAAAAAATACATAAATTACTAATTTTAATCTATATTTATTATTATCTTACCGTGTATACACTGCCCCCTGGTGGAATTTTGATTTCCGTAAGAACCCAAACATTATTAGTTAACTTGATTGACTGATACAGCATATCTTGACCCTCGACATTTCGCTTGGCAATTGTAAATACATTATTTTGTTGCATCTTTTGTACCACCAAATCTATCCAATTAAAAAAATAATTATTTAAATGAGTAATTATCTTCATTAAATTAATTTTAATTATTAACAATGCTATATATTTTTTTTACCAGAATTAAGCGACATATTGGTCAAATTATACTGCACTTCATTCTGCGTTGGAATTTCCTTCCACGTCGACAAAAACACTCTTTTATCCATCTGCCCATCCTCCACGAAATAAACATGCATCGGCACCAAACACGCAAAGTACAACACATCAATATTATTCTTAATCGCCACCTGCAAATTATTCAAAGGATCCATTTTCTGCACCGGCCCCGTAGTATTCAACGCCAACGACACCTCACAAGACTGATTCGGTGTTAGAGGCGATGGCACTTGAAGAGGCTGCGCTGGAATCACTCCAAAACTATTTTTATTAAATTGCACCGCAAAATTGGTCATCGCCTGCATTGCCCTGTTGCTTAAAGTCATGTCCATAGAAACTTGACCATTTTTCCGAGAAAATGTTCCAGAAATTTCTAACCCTTTCCCCTTCACAGCTGGAAGCCATAGGACTTTAGGTGCTATAAAAGTTGCAGTGGATGGCGCCAAGCCAAAAATGTCACCCAAAAGACCACCACCTCCAACAGCCTGTTGTCCTCCAGGTCCTCCTCCACCCCCACCCCCAACAGCTGACTGAGGTGCATTAGCATTGCCCACGTCCAACAAAGCATCTAATCCCCCACCCAACAAATCCACTCCCCCAAATGGCCCCGGTTGTGCCCCCGGTTGAATTACAGCCGCAGGTGGATTAATATCCATACTTAATAGGTCGCCAATTAGGGAATCCTGTGATGGGATAACCTGTGCCACATTTCCTCCACCACCTCCCGAAGATTCTCTTTCCGATGACCCCGCAGCATTTTCTCCCCTAAAAAATTAAACATTTAATTATAATTAAATATTCACACTATTTATCCTACTCCACCAAATTAAAACTTAGGACAACCTTGCAGGTAAAACCTTCCTCAGCCCACTTCTGCCCTCCACAAAAGCACTAGGCGGCTTATGATAAACACTAGCCAAACTAGCAATATGACAAATCAGCTCATCCAACAGTGTCGGCTCCAACAAATCAGTTTCCTCCGAAATTAACGGCTTCTCTGCCAAAACCACTTCCTTCGCCGCTGCCGGATCGGTACTTAACAGTCTCCAGTAAATGAAGCCCCTATCCCTCAAATCCGGGTTATCTGAATCTTGAGTCGCCAGAGATAACACTTGTTGTACCAACTCCTGAGTATCTGCAGGCCTCTTCAAAAACAATTTCACAATTGCCGTTAGCAACTGCAACTGAACTTGACTATTTTCATCGGCAAATCCCTCCAAAAAACTTTCAAGCAGTTCATCCGCATTATCAATCCTTTCAGCGTATTCCCCAATAATCCAAATCATTGATGCCCTCGCCTCAGGCTCATCCAAAGTATCCAGATTTTCACACAAGGTGCTAATTATACTCTCATACTTATTTGGATACTTCCGGAAAATGTCTTTGATAACCACAATCGCTTCTTGGACGACATAATTCACTTTAGTTTGAATTAAATCCAGTAGAGTCGCCACACACCGCTCAGCTGATTGCTCCACTTTAATGGCACATCGACCAATGGCCCTTACAGCTTTTCGAACAAAGTCGACATCCACTTCCGTAGCGTATTCTTTTAATTCGCTAAGCACTTGGGCGATATTCGCTTGGCTTGCTAGGCGAATCATAATATCCAGCTTTTCAAGTTTTACGTAAATTGGATCGTTGTACTTGACAAAAAAGACTTTCATTTCGTGCTTGAGGATATCCGGTCTCTTTTGAACGATCAAGTTGATGTTACGAAGGGCCACGTATTGGACTTCCGGTTCGGAGGATAGGAGGGTGACAAGGGGTGGGGCTAGCTTGCGGGTCAACACGGAAACGAATTCTTGATCGGTGATGATTTCCATGTATTTCATGAGAACTTTTACGGCTGATAAGACTACAGCAGCGTTGGCGTGAGCTAGGCGGGGTGTGATTCGCTCACAAATGCTAATAAAATTAAAAATAATAGTTAATTAGGTTGCTTCTAAGTTAAAGAATTTATTTAAATGCTTAAATTAGTTACCTTTGTGCCTCTCTTTCATCTTTTGGGTTGTAATTTGAGAGACTATCCAAAATAAAAATTTGCCCCCATTCCGTGCACTCGTTTAACGCCGTCAGTAATTTGTTAATTGTTGCGGCGTTCATTTCGACCAATGGAACTCCAGCTGGTGCACTGTCGTTAATTTCTGATAGTGCAGCTACCGCATTTGCAACAACCTGTTAAATTAAAATACATTATTAAATAAATTGATTAATTTTTCTGTTTTTTTTTTTAAAGTTAATTTGGGTGGTAGTTTGGTTATATTTTAATTTACCATTGGATTGGAGTCACTCAACAGATCTTTAAGTTGATCGAGAAATCCCTGGTCTTCCACAAGCTGGGCGTTAATATCGTACAGCTTTGCAACGCAAACTGCAGCAGTTTTCCGAACATATGGATCCTCATCCTTTAAACATTTCCTTAACGGCTCGCATAAATATTCGGTGATTTTATCAACTCGGATACAACCCATTGTCCTAACTGCTAAAGCCCTTATTAAGGGATTTGGATCTTCACAGTCCTACATTTTAAAAATAATTAATTAACTTTTATAGAATTTTTGTCCATTTTTTTTTTATAATAATTTCAATTTGTAAATTAATCAGCTGATCTATTTTGTCTACCTTAACAAAAGTATTGACCGCCATGATGGCCATATCCGGTTGACTCTTGGCATAGTTCATAAGATAAAGATAGACCAATTTCTTTAACTCCAGGTTATCCGTTTGCATGCAATTGACCACGTCGGGGAATAGGGCGGATACATCTTTTCCAACGGTCATTGAAGCAATCACCTTTTTAACGGCTTCTCTCTTCTTCTCCTTCTTGTCACTGTTCAGCTCCGACTTGAGCTCGAAAATCTCACCCTTTTTCGTTGTCGTGAAATATTTGGCGTCCGTCATTTTTTTTAAACTTATTTAACTCAAACTGCCTTATTAAAAAATATATACGTTTTTAAGGGCGTCCCCAAAAAAAATTAATTAAAGTTTGTTAATTTAACTGCTTTTAATTATATTTTTTATGCAGTACGCCCACTCAACAAATTATAATTTTTATAATACTCAGCTGTCATGGAAAATAAATATAGGTAGATTATTTTTCGGTCTAATTTACTTTAATAGATAATTAGGTATTTTAATGGTGATTAAGATGGTGATTAAAATGATGATTATGATGAGTAAGTTTAATGACAGTTTACTTGGAAAAATTAATATTTTTATTGTCAAAGGAACAGCCCCCTTCCTTCTGCCAACCAGATCAGCCAACACAGAAGAATGAGAGATGTCGTCTATGTATTTTGTATACATGCCATGTTCACAATGTATTTCCTCCATTTAACCCTTTACTTTACATGGACAAGTGTAGTTGATTGGCTTACTGTGTATTTTTACTTGGTTGAGATGAGAAATAAAAAACGCCCGACAGATAGCCGACTGACTTGAATGGAAAGAATAATATGCGGTATAGAAAAAAAATAACACGTGTGTTTTGTGTCTTGAAAAGCTTATCTTTTAAGTTTTAAAGATAATTAGTGGAGGAAAGGGTTAAATTGAAGATTATGAGAGTTTAATTGACAAGGTAATTAATTAGGAGTTGGAGATGAAGTCAGCTGATAAGTTGTCAGTAAGCAGTAGTGAGAGTGAAGATGATGAGGAGAAGATAAGGTTGGCTCAAGCATTGGATCCGGATTTTATGAAAAGTAATGGAAACTGTGGTGTTAGTCAAGGTAATTAAAGTTAATTAACTTAAGATTTTTATAATAATCAGCTGTTTAGTTAAATGGTTAAATGTTTGTATTGTGATTATGTTTTTTTAAATGTTCAAGGTGGTGGTGGTGGGGACAGTGAAGGGCCTCCGGTGAGCAAGCGGTCTAAATTGTTTGATTCAAGTGTACTGGAGTCCGAGTTTGTGAAGCCGTATTCCTTAGATGTCACCCCAGAAGGGCAGCGATTTATTGCAAAGCAACTTGCCAAATCACTGGAAAAGTACGTATAAAGCAAATTAACTAATTAATTAAACTAAATACTTGCTAATTGGTGTTTAAAATGAGTTTATATTTTTTTTCTGTTTTTAGGAGCATCAAAGAAAAGCCGCTGTTAACCCCATCCCCAAGTTCTACCGCCACAGAGGTGGATGCCGATTTGGGAATAAAGCTGTTTGCCAGTTCCAAGTGTGTTCTCACCCAAAGTGACCTCTTACCCTCGACTACCAAACGCCAACGCTTATCATCATCATCCAAAAAGAAGAAGAAGAAGCATAAAAAGAAGAAATCCGTTAGTAAATCATCTAGTTCATCGTCGTCCTCCTCCGACTCTGATTCAGATGACGAGAAACTCAAGTCGGTTGCCGTGTCTGCAGACTGGGTGCTTCAACAAAAGTGATCAATCTAATCCAATCAATTATAAACCAATTTACCAATTTTTTTGTACTCTCCATATTATTTTAAAAGAATAAACAATTGTACTACAAATCATATTTGTCATTTTAATTGAAAAACTTAATTTTCATCAATAATCATGTGCTCTATATTAGTTCATCCAACTTTGCGAACGGGATAAACGCGGTTTTTGAAGCTTTTGAACCTAAAAGATGAACATTTTTTTAGGGAAATAAATGTACGCAGCAGTACAATGGATAGATGAATGGCATGAAAGTAAGGAAAGGTATTGTAAAGTTTGTAAGGCAAGGTTTGTATGCATTTTATTTTTTATTTTTTTTTTGAAAAAAAGGGTTAAAAATGATCTTCTCTGCATTCATATTCGGTCGACATACCAGCACAACAGTACTGTACGCCACAGTCCACACAGCTATTCTGATCTGTGAGCTTTCTCTGTACTGGCCAAACCAAACCAAACCACTTATCTGACTATATTTCTCTTAAAACATTGTATTGTATATATATTTGAAACTAAATAGCTTATCCATTATAATTTTTTTTAGGTGAATAGAGAGGGAATATGAGATGAGATGACTGCCTTTATATCTGTTATGGGGAATGGTGATGGTGTGTGTGCCGAAAAAAATAGAATATCAGGCCAGTAACTTTCCTCTAATGTATTTTATAGCTTTGTAAGGTAAAAAAAAATATAAAAAGGTTTGGCCATAAGAAAAAATAAAAAAAGTCTTTATAATTGACAATGACACAAGAAAGATGTGATAAAAAATAAATAGACCAGGGAATCAAATAAGATTATTATTTTGAATGGAAAGTTGTACGTTTTTTTTTTGGAATTAGTTAGATGAGTACATGTAGAAAATTGTAGGGAGTAGCGAGTAAAGTGGGAGTGTTGGAATTTTTTTTGCAATAATTTAAAAAATATGGATAGAGGTGTGTAGTTTTTTTTTTGTGTAAGTGTTAAAGTGTGAGATTTTTTGGGGGGATTTGATTGGAATATTTAATAAATGGGGAAAAATGTGTGGGTAAAGTGGAGTAAGATTTTTGAATTGATTTGATTGGTGGCTTTGTCTTTAAAAAAATATATAGGGATTAAAGCGTGTGTGGTGGTGTGTGGAGTGGAGTTTAATGTGAGGGGTACCGGCTTTTTGGAGAAGTTTTAATTGGAAAGATAAGCTGTGAAGGTAAAAAGAAATTAAATGGAGGGTTTTTAATGGAGGAGATAATTTATAATTTAATTGGGTTGTTGTTTTTTTTTGTTTGATTTAAGGTTGGGAATATGCGTGGGTCAGAGAAGCTGAAAATTAGGAGAACAAAAGAATGGAGAGTTAATTGTCAATTATGTTTTAAAAGTAAACTATGCAATTTTGAATGAAGATAAAGTGTTCTTCCTTTTTGTAAGATAGTTAATTAGGTATAGGGATTATTAATTAAGAGAAAAAAAAATATAAAGGGATATAGATAACCAATTAAGGTACAATAATCAATGTACCCACAAGTTAAACTTAAAGTGGCGATCCCTTCTTCGACGAAGACATCGACTGAGACGAAACTTGCGAGAAAATGGATGGCAAGAAAAATTCACAAAGGTAAAATTGATAGTTAAATAATTAAATTAACTTTAAAATTGATGGGATGATGGTTTTTTTGTTAATTTTTTTTTCTTTTGCGTTTTTTTTTTTCAGACAAAAGCGGCAGTCCAAAACGCTGGAAGACAATGTGTGGGACTGCAGCGTGTGCACTTTTCGAAATACCGCGGAAGCGTTTAAATGTGCAATGTGTGACGTACGAAAGGGTACGTCCACCCGGAAACCGAGATTAAATCCACAATTAGTCGCCCAACAAGTTGCACAACAGCTTACCACCTCCACCCCCACCAAAACTACTAAAAGTGCGGATGGCAGTGCTGTGGGGGGAACGCAGCAGGAGCCGCCGTCAACCCAGCAGCCCCCGAGGAGTACCTCCATCACCACAACCACCACAGAGCCCCCCCTGAAGGTCACTAAGGATCATCATCATCATCACCAAAGGAGTGGCACCAAATCCCAAAATAATTCAACGGGTACCGGTCCCGAAGATAATGGGACGATTAGTAAACCGAAAAAGAAGAAAATACGCAATATGTAAATTTAAATATTAATTATAATTAAATAATTTTATAATTTAAATGTAGTTAGTTAATTTTTTTTTTTTAAATTATAGCCGACCCAGACTGAAAAACATCGACCGTAGTCAAGTTCACTGTCAACCAGTCACTGTCAACAATGTGACAGTGGTAATTACCGAGTTTCTTCCGAAATGCGTGGCAGCGGTAGCCGCCTCCGTGGCGGCGGCGGCCGCCGCCGCTGCCGCGGGCTCATCCCAAAATTCCACTGTTTTACCAACCGACCTTCCCAGCTCCAGTTCCAACGTTAGTAATCACTCGGAAGGGGTTAGTGTTAATGGCGATGTCCCTCCCACACCTACACAAAGTTCATAATAGGAAACCACATTTAATAAAAAAAAAAATTATCATTTTTTTATTTAATTTAATTGAAAAAAATACAATTTTCTACCTACATTAAGTATTATTAATATTTAAATATCCATATAATTATATATTATAGAACCACACACAATTTATACGTATTATAAAAAAAATATGATGAGCATAAAAATTACTAATTATTTTTTGTTGTTAATTATTAATTATTAATTACGGCATTTATTTTAGTTTTCAAATAGTCGTTTTCAGGGATCAAGGCATTTTTTAAAATAATTAATTATTTTAATAGTTTAATTTTGAAAAAAGCCATTCAGAGTCTTATTGAGTTTATTAATTGTAATTAAAATTGCAGTTTACAAAATATATTTATATGTAGTCGTTTAATTATAAATTGATATGATGATGAGCACCATTTAAAGCACCATTTAAATATCTATATATCAATTTAACCTCCACAATTTATTATTTAGTTAACTAAATGGAGTGATATAAAAATTTGATAGAATGATGATAATGATATTTACAAACTAGTTGTGTTATAAATTAATTATTAATTGTTGGTAGGTGGTTGAGTTTGCATTAAGCGTAAATTATAGTAAAAAAAACTGACTGAAAAACTGAAACTACTTTACCAACATAAATAATTTATAAATATACACATATAAATATGAATAGTTAAATTTTGTAGGTTAAATTTAATTAATTAATTTTCGCAGTTAAACAAGTTAAATATCCAAACTGAAAAATGTGCTGCTAGAAAAGTTTTACTAAAAAAATATCAAATAAAATTGTAATTCTTTTTTTTATTTCATATTTCCAAAGTACAATTGATTTATGCATAAAAATTAATTAATTTGTTAAACCTTCACTAAAAATTAATTATAATTAGAAGGTATATGTAATTTAAAAAAATATTAAACATCTTGTCAACATTTTATTGAGAGAGAGAGAGCATTTAGTAAAATATACGTACATAATTTATAATCATGATTACTAAAAAAATAAACAACATTGAAACATGGAAATGATAATTAAATTAAAAATTAATTTAAATTAATTTTAAGTAATTTATACATTAAAAAAACATACATTTGTAATACAGTTTATGTTAAATTTTTAGTGCTATTTATTAAGTTTAAATAAAAAAAGAGAGAAAGAAAACTTTGATCAAATAATTTATAATTAACACTTAAAAATTAAATATTTAACTGCGAAGAAATTTTCACCTTAAAAAAAATATAATATTTAATTAATTTAAAGAATGAAGAAGAAGACTTGTTAATGGAGATGAAGAAAGGAAGAAGTGAATAAAAAAATGAAATATTTGCAACGAATTGCATTGCATTAATAAAATATTTAAAGAAAAGAAAATAATTAAAATGGGAAAAAATTTATTGAAGTCATAAAGAATAAAAAAATAAGCCTACTAGTTGGAGTCCTTGAAGCCATTATTTTTTTTTTGGGTTTGGATGCATGTATACCTATTGGCCTATTGGATAACCTTGGGAGAGTCATTGGAAGTGTGAAAGTGGCGTTTTTTTTAAGGGAAGAAAGCAAACCACACAAAGTACAAAGCTATGTTGGTGGTGTATATGGTATGATATTTTGTGTGTCTGTCTGCAAGAAAGGGTGAAAGGAAGAAGGGAACTTTATTTTTCTTCTTCAAATCTCTCTTTCTTAAGAAGATATACTCAAGAAAAGGAAAATCTTAAGTTAAGTCAGCAGACTAGAAAGAAGAAGACCAAAAAATAAGACAGATTTTTTTTTTTCGGGAGGAATCTCTGTAGAATGCTAAAATGAGTGGTTCACTTTGCATATAAATTGCTCAATTTTTATTTTTTGACTTGTTTTGAGAAATACAAATGGTATACAGAAAAAATAGAGAGTGCAATAATAGCAGTGTAAAAAATAATAAAAGAGAATAAAAAAATGGCTTTGTAACCCCGTCTGATTAGGTATCTCTGTGTAAAAATTATATTAGTTTATAATTTGTAATGTAATTAATTAAAATTGAAAAAATTAAATTTTGCATTAATTATTTTTTTAAATTAAATTAGAGTACTGCGAGAATGACCTTGAAATGCATGGATTTTTTTTGTACATTTTTATTATCCAATATTGCATCACAGGACGACCAGACATACAAAAAAAGTGTAAGAGAAAGAAAGGGTTAAAATCGAGCAAAATAAATATAAACAGTGTTGAACCGCTGAAACTAGACAGGTTTACAATCCACATAAAAAATTACTATGTTACGTTATATTTTTATTATTATAAATTATATAACCGCACCCGCAACAATTTTCCATCTAACCATCTATTCATTTTTTTCAAGGATTAAAATAATTTAAAGTTTAAATTTGCTAACTAAACCAATTAACCTTAGCAATTATTTATTTTTAAAATTAAAATTGATAATCATTACAAAAATATTTTTTGTCATTCTTTATTTCTGTTTGATTTGCAATGAAAAATATTAAAGAGATTTTTTTAAATCTCGGCTTTCTCTTTCGGTTCTTTTTAGTCAAGTCGGTCTGTGTTTGTGAAAAAAAAAATACATAAAAAAAAATCAAGTGAAAAGATTAACAGACTATCTTACAGGCCAGAAAAAAAACAGTGTTTCAAGCTGTATTCTGAGAGAGAAAGTAAACTAGTTTCATGGGATTTACTCAGTGGCCTTGCTGCCTTACATTTTTTTTACACAAAACCATCTCTCTCTCCCTCTCTCTCTCACACACACAACCTTACATAGTATTTTCTGCTACTATAGCAACCAAACTAGTGAATAGTGAAGAAGGAATGAATGATAAAAAAAAATATATAACTTTTAAGAAAAAAAAAACTAGAGCATGTGTTTCTTCACTCAACTTGTCCATCCAATTTACTGCAGTTTTTTTTTACCTCCTCACTATAAATATTTTTTTCTATATAAACTTTATAATGTTTTTCTTGTGAGTTTGCGCATTTGAAGGAAAGTGGTGAAAGGTTCTTGTTTGAGAGAGAGAGAGAGAGAGAGAGAAAGTGTGGAAGAAGCACAAAAAAAAGACTTGGAAAACTTGTGTTCGTCCGACCGCTCCCCGAATTTGTCAATAAACTTGCTTTTACACTATACTTTGTATTACAGCACAAGAACAGCTCAAGCTCAACTCTTTTTTTTTTATTTTTCAACAAAGTCAAGTTGAGGACTAGATTGTAATGCACAAAGCACACACACACACACACCACACTACAATATATAACACAGAAGAGAATACCAAACTATGTTATAAATATTTCTTTGAAAAAAATAAAAGTCTCCACCCACAACCCAACCAACCAACACAGCTTTACTCACTCCAAAAAAAAATCTCTCCAATTGTTCTCTTCTTTCAAAAAGGAAAAAAATAGAGAAACCTTTGATCTGCCTAATTATCAGCTATAATTAACATATTATGCATTTATAAATATAGATTATTCTATTTTTTTTAAAATTAATCATATTAATTATCCTACTCCCATCCCGTCATCATCCCTATCACCTTGATGCAATATGAAGCCATCCATTTTATTCTCTTTTTCTATTATGATCAAAGTGTGTCCTTCAATTTTTCTCAATAAAATTACTTTTACCATGCCACTGCATAACCCACCACTGCATATCTACATATATAATTCCGCTAACTTTCATTTTAAGGTGTCATGCTTCATTTTCTGCCCTTTTCCTATTTCCTTCTCTTTTTTTATACCTGCATTGTTCCCAAAAAAATATTATTACCTACTTTTATGCATATATTTCCCTTACACCCCCCCCCTTCACAGCCTTACTACATATTTACACACTATTAGATTTAACATTACATTACTAGGAAAACTACAATGTTGAATATTGTGTGTGGTTTAAACGTTGTATAAAAAAGGTAACATTTTCTAGTGGAATGGTAAAGGCTTTTATTATTTTTCTTCATTTTCTCCTTGTTTTACAACAACTGAGCACTGAGTATCGTATCGTCGTCGTGCATTGGCAATGAGCAAATTAAATATTATCCAAACTACTTTTCTTACAGAGCAGAGTAGAGCAAAGAGCAAGAGAGAGAGAGAGAGAGAGTTTGTGTGTATTCACTTGGTATACAAGTAGAAAGAGAAAGGAGAGAAAGCAATCCTTGCCATTTTTTCACACAAGCTTTAAAGGGGAAAAAATAGTGAGGCCAGGCCAGATCCAGCAGATCCATCTAAAGTATATAAAATGCAATGCCAATTGGCAATACATGGTGCAGTCGGTGTGGAAAGTGTGGAAGGAGGAGGCTAATACATTTTATTTGAGTATACACATAAGATGCGCAAATATTATACTAGTCATGTATTTCCAAGGGGTCTACTAGTACTACCACTACCGTATAAAATATTATTTTCTCCAGAAATAAAAGATAGACCAAAAGTTTTGCCCGCTCAGTGCTCTTCTGGCTACTTGGTTTGGCCCATGTGTGTCTTATTGCCTCTCTCTCTCTCTCTCTGCCCCTTTTTCCACCAATTCAAAACAGAACTAAAAAATATAATATATTATAAGACCATGACTCTCTTAACCTTCTTATTTAAAAATAAAATAAAATAACCAACCAAGTTATCCCATTTTACTTTTTGGTTTAACACTCAATTCGAATAAAAACCCATCCCAAACAAACCAACACACACACAAGTGCTCTCTCTCTCTCTCTCTCTCTCTCTCTCTCTATCTTTAAAAAAGTTAAATACTGCCGAAAAATTCCACAACTTTAATTGTTCTTCAAAAAAATAATAGTACTTAAGTTTAAAACGTGTATTTTTAAATTTTTTTCATCTTCACTGGACATACTAGTTGACCCCCAGGAGGAAGATATTTTATATCAAGGTTGTTATAACAATTTTTTTTAGGTATTTATTTTTTAAGAGTGTTATGTTTTTTTATTCTTTTGCAAAAAAAACTGCAAGTATTGTATGTATATTCATAGTGTGGCGTTGAGTTGAGCAATAAACTTTTTTTTTTGTGGATGGAACACGAGAGGAATTTTTACACACACTCACTCATGGACACACACACAAGTATATATTCTCAACCGAATAAAAACAGAGAACAAGAGAGTTTTCTCCATAGTGCATTGCATACCACCACCACCTACTATTTATAAAGCTGTGTAGTAAAAAAATCGTACTACTATGTAGTCATCCTCATCATCATCATCGTCTCAGTGAAACTCATGATCATCAGCATTTTCTTTCTCGGTTGGTCGGTGGATGTGGATGTGGATAAGTTTTTTCACTTCTAGTCCAAGTCCAACAAGAGCCGCAGTTCCTTTTCTATTGATTCTCCATGTGCTGTGCATTGTATGCACTGTGGACTATAAAAAGGACTCGGTTTTTTTTGTGTGAATTTACTTACTAAACTGTTTTAAGGATGCCTTTTTTATAAATAAAAGCATCGTGCAAATAGAAATACAACAACATATTATTTTACCCCTATAAATTTTAAAACGTTTTGTAGCAATAAGTTAAACGAATAACGAACTAATATTTTTTGTTGTAATTTTTTAAAAGACAAGGAAAAAAATTAAGTGAATTTGGCCTTATTATGGAAATATATATATAGATTAATAATTAAACTAAACTTGTTTTTGTGTGAAATAATCTCGCTTTAAATGAATTGAAAAAATGGAGAAAGAATTTAGAAATAAGGTGTGTTCTGTGTGGATTTTAAAGTGATGCTGCCATTCGCATTTCAAGAAGAATAAGAAAATAAAGTAATTTAACTTTGCTTGAATAAAAAAAATATGCTCAGATAAAAATATAACTTTTTTGGTAATTGTTGGTTTTTTTTAAACTGTGCTTCTTTTTCAATGCAATAAATGCAAAATAGTGTTTGTGACCGTTTTTTGAACGTGAATGTGTAATGGATGGTGTAACTAAATTAACAATGTGTTGACCAAAAAATTAAATAATTAAGAAAAAAAGAGAGAGATTTCTTTTTCAGACTAAATTGTGCATTGTTTTTTTAGTGTGGTTCTAGTTCTCTGGTGACATTTTCTACATAAAAATAAATAAACAATAATCTTCATAAATTTTTCTCTGGAGAACTGTGTCAAAACTTTTCAAAAAAATAATCGGCTCCATCGGTAAATCGGAGCTGATTATTCAGAGGAGGAGGAGATTAGGAATAGGTAAGAATTTATATTCATTCTAAAAAATATATGATTCAACTTACTAATTGAGGTACAGACTATAAAAAAAGGACCATTCGATAATTTGGCGGTTAGAATTTTTTTTCTCGTGTTGCTATTTAGATAAAAAAACAGCAACTAAAACAAAAATATTTCTAACCGCCAATTATCACCGGATGGACCCTTTTCATAGTCGGTACCACATTTACACTATATTTACTTGCGTTGCGGTTTACAATTTTTTGTGGTTATTTTTTAAAAATGAACCAAGTGTGTTTAATCAAGTGTACATGCCAAAAAATAATAATTCCAGGAAATTCATACATTTTTTAGACAAAAAAAAATATTTTATGCTCATATTAATAAATACCAACCACACACTGCATTTATCATAATGTCTGTAGTCTGTGTACAGCATTTCGTTTACTTCATTACAAGTCAGTCAATCTGCTTTGTTATGTCTACCAGCATAATATTTTAACACGAGGACTCTCTCTCTAAAAGCCATGAAAAAATACTATGAATCACCGCAATCATTATAATGATGACTATGATAAATTGATAATGATGAGCAAGCCAAGCTATATTGCATTTTTATTGATTTTTTTTTTCTCACTTTGGTCATATCGCAGTTTTTTTACACAGCTCATGTTGGATTCTGATTACATTAACGCAACGGTAAAATAAGAAGGATGAATATATATATTTTTTTATTACAGTTTAGTTATTATGATTATCAGTGTATTTACAAATAGTGTAAATCACTTTGGCACGTTCATCAATTTTTTTAGTGTGTAATTGATAGTTTGAACGTGTGTGTCTGTGTGTGAAAAAGTTATTCTGTTCAAAAAGAAAATGAAATGGAGAATGTTTTAGACGTTTTATTTTATCAATATTTCATGCAATTAGAGTGAAACACGTGTAGTTGGAAGTTTGATGTGTGGTGGTGTGAAATGGAATTGGATCTGATCTGTATCTACACCTGAATTCATTCTGACTGACTACCTGGTTATGTGAGGGTAGAGTAGAGACAGATCAGATAGGTTGGTAGGCTGGGCTGAATGCTATTAACATAGCTACCTTGCTGAATAGTGCAGACATCACTGCAGTGTATAAGATTTAAGAGGAAAGAGATGCTCTTGTTACGCTTGTCATTGTACTACTTATTTTTTTATGATGACGAGACAAATGTGAGTTGTCTGAGTAAGCTTTGTTGAGAAACAAGTGAAATTGATTGTGAATCAAGTTACTCGAGTGTAAAAAGGAAATGGATTGGAAAAAGTGCACAGTTGTGACTAAAATTGAATTAGAGTTAATTAATGAGTTATTTTTTGTTGGGTTGGTTTTTTTTTCAGAGTTGTAAAAAAATGATTGATCCAAGCTCATCAGAAGAGGAAAGCGATGATGAGCAAAGGCACCACGGGAGCGAGGGTGGTTCTGGTGGAGGCCATCACAAGGGTCACCATGGCGGTGAGGCTCACAAAGAAAGCCTTGACATTCCTCACGGGCACCACGCCGGCTCTCACCGGTCCCTCTCCCCCAACAGCACAACGTCCACAGACACCCTTAACGTTGGCCAGGCCGGAAGTATGGGCTCGGGCTCAGGTGTTAGCAATATCAGTGCTGGGGGGACGCCTTTACGGGGAGCTGCCCTTCAGAGACCCACGTCGCCTTCCCCTTCACTTGTCTCCGAGAAGACAGTGACGGATTCCGCAGACCCTCAGGTAAAAACACATCACAATCTAAAAATCCACCCACGCATCACCCATCTATCATTTTAAATGCCCTCAGGCAATTTTATACCTTTTTTAAAACTAATTATGGACCATTCTTTTAATTTGCAGCTTACTCTTCAGGAGAAACAAGAACGGGAAGAAGAGTTACGCAAGACTCGCCTCCAACTGTATGTATTCATCTGTAGAAGTATAGCATATCCGTTCAACGCCAAACAACCTACAGATATGACAAAAAGACACACCAAAGTCACCAAATCTCAGTTAGACACGATACATTTGCGCTTTCAGGTAAGCTATCTTTTCATCTTTTTATTATTCATACATCATTCATGATAACATTTAATTTTCATCATAAAAAACACAACACGGCTCATAATAACAATTTTCATGGCATCTCATAAAAATAATCTTTTATTTTCCTCTTGTGAAAAATTGGCTCATAAATATTTCAACAAGATGAACAAGCAAAAAGTCGTTTAATTTTAATGGGTTGAATGTTAAATGAACATTTTAATCTTTTGACCTGGTTTTTCATTTCATCATGTTATAAAATATTTTTTATGTGTTTTTATTTGTAAGGCTATTTATTATGACAAGTTGGTGGGTTAAATTGTGGAATAATTTTTTTATGATTTTTCGTATGTGTCTTGTATATTTGTGTGTTGGGTGACGATGTGTACAGAGCTTTCTGAAGGGTGATACTCAAATAGCTGCAGATGAGGCGTTTCAAAATGCTGTTCTCAACTACACTGAAGTCTTTCTCAAGTCAGAACGGGTTCTGAGAATGGTGCAGGCTGGGGCCTGTTCTCATCATGACTTTAGGGAAGTTTTTAAGAACAATGTGGAGAAGCGTGTTAGGTAAGTTCACAATAGTCACACTTGACCCACGTCACAACAGACATAATTTCATTTGACCTAAAATCATTTTGACCGAAAATTTAAAATAAAATAAAACCTTCCGGCATATTTTTGTGTATATTTTTTTATTAGGTCGCTGCCAGAAATTGATGGTCTGAGTAAAGAAACTGTACTGGCTTCTTGGATGGCCAAGTTTGATTGTATTTTCAAAGGGGATGAGGACAACAAGCGGCCTCGACTTCAGCAGTCACTCCATTCCGAGCTGATTCTGTCAAAGGAACAGTTATACGACATGTTCCAGCAGATCCTTGGCGTGAAAAAGTTTGAACACCAACTTCTCTACAATGCCCTGCAGGTATTTTAACCAAGAAAAATACATACATACTGACATGCCATCACATCACATCTTTATCTTCATTGTCTCTTTTCTTTCCATCTTCTTCCTTTTTCCTCTCCCTATCTATCTTTTTATGTCTCGCTTTCTCTCATTTTAATAGACCCACAACTCATAAAACATAATGGTATACAGCTTGTAGTAATCATCATGATGACTATATGACCACAAGCAATATAAATATATATACAGATACCCACAATATGCTACATTGCATAATGTAGTGTTGTGTCGGTCATTACTTTTTTATAACCAATCTTTTGTGTTTGTTCATAGTTTTTCCCGTGCGTGGGAAATAACTTGGTTATAACCTTTTTTCTTCCAGCCTATCAAATATTTATAGACCAATTTTATTTGAAACTTTATCTTGTCAAATTTTTTAACCCTCTTTTGACCTTGTTTTTTAAAAAACCATTTTACTTTCCCTTCCGCATCTAATTTTTTTTCTTACATCATTACATTACATCACATTGGCTTATTATGTGTGTATTATAGCTGGACTCTGCGGATGAGCAAGCCGCGGCAATCCGACGAGAACTAGATGGCCGCCGTCAAAAGGTATCAGAGATGGAGCGTAACAGGAAGCTAATGCCTCGTTTTGTGCTAAAAGAGATGGAATCCTTATACATCGAAGAGTGCCGTTCTCAAATAAACCAACTCATGCAAAATCTCGAAAGTCTGCCGGTGTCCAAAGGCTCAACCGACTCAAAATACGGCCTTCCAAAACTTAAAAAGTATAATCATAGGTATGTTTATTTTCAGTTATGTCTGTCTTTTGGATAAAAAAAACCACACCGAAAAAAAAATATTACCAAACCACCACAAAAAAATTAATACAAACAAACCGATAACCAAAAAAAAACTTATCATATCTTCTTCTTCATTCCTTCTTTCTTCTTCTTCTTCTCTACTTTCTCTATAATTTATTTTTTCTCTATTTTTAATCTTCTAAAAAAAATCTACTACCATTTAAAAAAATAACCATAACTCTCTATCTATCTATCTTATCTACTACTACTCTCTATCTATCCATCTCTCTCTCTCTATCTTTCTATCTCTATCTCTCTTCTCTTGAAAACTATGCCAAAAGACAGGCATGCTGGAAACGTCTCCTTAAGTTTTTTGCTGTAACTGAGCTATGTTTTGATTTTAATTTGGCCCAATTCATATCAGGAGAAGCTCAGTGTTAAGGTAATCATTAACTTTTTTTTCATCAAATGGACAAAAAAAAGCCACGTTTTAAAATTTGAACAATTTGTTTCCCTGCTACTCTCTCTCTATCTATCTCTCTCTCTCTGCTACTACCTATCTCTCTCTCTATGTCTCTAAAATATTTAGCTATATATTTTTACTATTCTGTCTGTATATTTCTCTGTTTGTTGGCAATGTGCAAGTTGGCAGTGCATTGGCATTTTATATATTTTTAAATATATACACCTTATCTTTATATCTTATCTAATTCCGTATGCGTATCAAAAAAAAATCTTTTTAATATCTTCTTATTCGTCTTCACCAAAAAATACCTATTTTTTTCTATGTGCGTGCGTCTGTGTACCCCTTCAAAAACAGCTATATATATTGTGATGCCCTTTCAATTTTTTTTAAGAGGTTTTTTATTTTTATTTTTTGGTGAATGCAAAGTGCATCTTAAATAATTATTTTTTAAACTCTTATTCATTTCCACCCGCTTTCCCAATTCTTTTATTATTTTTTTTTTTCAATGAGGAAAAAAAATATAAAAAAGGGAAATTAGCCAAGAAAAAAAAACAGTACTCATCTCTCAAGATCCTCTGCTCGGCTACTACAATTTTTTTTTCTTTCTTTCCAAGTTCCAAGTTGGAAAAAAATGTGGGACGTGAGCAGAGAGACTAAAAAAAGTGAATATTGGATCTAGTACACTTTATATCAATGTATTTTTTGTAGCCAAAATAAATTCCAAGTATAGCCAAGCATCAAAAGCAATTTACTTTCTCTCTCTATCTCTCTCTCTCTCTCTCTCTCTCTTTGAATCACTCAAGTCAAGTCAGCCAAGCCAAGCCAGCCAGACTAGAAAATGCACATGTGATTTATATCCAAATCCAGTTGAGTTTCTCAGGCCCAGATTCTCTCAACCAAATAAAATAGCATTTTAACATGTCCTGTGTATATCTAAACATGTACACCTTTTTTTCACTTACTTTTTTTCGTCACTAAAAATTCCCATTACTGGCATCATACAAGCTTAGTATACACGACGGTATATAGGAAAGATCATGATTCAGTATCAAAATGCCCCAATCTCAATATAACCAGCAATCTCTCTAAATTTGCAACTTTCTCTTGTCTTTTTTCGTTCTATAAACTTGTGTGTAAACTGATACGTTTGTCCATGTCATAGTCATAAAAAAAATCAGTTCAGTTTACCTCTTTATTTTTTATATACTCACGTTTCACTTTTTTTTGTCGGTATAACAATGAAAATGATACAGGATCATTTCAATGATGATTAAATGATCATCCATCCCAAAAAAGAAAGTCGTCAGTATAAAAAAATAACTTGAATTATCTAATTTTTAAAAATCTATTTATATATA
>JAQIWN010000644.1:0-29012 GCA_034699025.1 Entomobrya cf. arborea Gr-Col-00668 | reverse complement strand
ATGATGAGTAAAGATAAAAATGGAATGGAAATGAAATTTGAACACTTTTTTTACTACTTCTACCTACACAGGTTACACAGCTCTTTATCCATAATCCATATATAAGATCGGCAGTAAAAGAGAATATTTGTTATAATATTGTCATTGTCACTACCTTTTTCTCCTGCAATGTTGAACATGACTGTTTTTAAATCTGATAAAAGGACTTACTACTAACTAGTTGCCTTTGTAAAATGAAGTTTACAAAGAAGCAAACATGATGTCGGTCCTTCTCTCTCTGGAAGACGGGACATTCTTTGTGTAACACTATATTTTTCATCGATTTACGACTACGAACCGATTGCATATTGGATTTGTTTTCGAACAAATAAATAAATAGTTAATTTTAGGATCTAAATTAGTAGTAATATGTTTATGAATAAATCATACGCTTATTTATTTACAGTGATAATACACAAATACGGTTGAATATTATATTCTTTTTTTAATGCTATGTTACGTTCATTGAGTAGACGTTCATTGATTCAACTGACGATCCCCCATAGTGAATCGTTGTTGTCGTTGTCGTACCTGTGATGTGAGCATCCAAACAGGTATGAGCCGTAATTCGGTTTGTGTATGCACTATGCAGCAGCCATGCTCTTTTTATATTCTCTGGAAAAATATATTGCCTACTTTATGTATGCATAAAATGACATTAGCAGAGAGAAACAACTGTGTTGTGAGTTGCTGTAAAAGAAGAAGGGTGCAGTGCGTAGTGTGGTTCTGTACAAAAGAGTTGTAGTATGTTTTTGTACGTGTAGTCTTTTTTTCTGTTGACTTGGCTTTTTCATACGAGTAGATAGTGTATACAAAGGAAGGTCGATTATTATATCATAACACTTTTATATACATGACTGCATCCATATTACGATGTTGTGGTATCATTATTATCATCATTATCATCGTTTCTCTATAAAATATCGGGCAAATATGAACGACAACGCAGTACAGCCAACATGAGGTACATGGCTTTAGGCTGTGGATGAGGGGAGCTTCCACAAGCTCGTCTTCTATTTTGTTCGTGGTACAATCTGACTGGTAATTTTTTTCTCTTCTTCTTCAGGTATATTTTATTATGAACTTGTGTCTAGTACCTAGATATACATATGTATGCATATATACCATGCACGTTAAAAACAAGCAGCAGGAAAATATGCAATCTAACAAGGAACTTTTTTTACTGTGTAGCTGGATGGCTGGATAATGATATTTGATGATGATGCACGCATGCATGGTGGTGTAAAAATAAAACAATTTCATTATTTTAATACAATATTGCATTATTACGCGACGATACGAAGTTCAAAAAAACAATTCCTTGTTTATACTAAAAATTAAAATTGAAAAGTAGTTTCGGCAAGGTTTTTTTTTCATATCGGCTGGCCATTCAATGCACTAAGAAAAATTTCCTCCAAATGATGATAATAGGCTTT
This sequence comes from Entomobrya cf. arborea Gr-Col-00668, assembly GCA_034699025.1. Classification (NCBI taxonomy): domain Eukaryota; kingdom Metazoa; phylum Arthropoda; class Collembola; order Entomobryomorpha; family Entomobryidae; genus Entomobrya; species Entomobrya cf. arborea Gr-Col-00668. Next base: position 27,537 of record JAQIWN010000644.1, on the reverse strand, counting down.
GTGGCCAAGACGTATTGAATATTAAAATTGAAATATTTTCCTTAAATAAACATCAAACAATATATGCTCTGCAAATTACGTATTTACAATGATGGTGGATAAAAAGAACATTTTTAATTTATTAAAAATTAATTCTAACGAAACTCCATTGAACAAACGAATAAACGATGATTACTACGATATGGAATTGTAAATAAAAGAGTTTGCATTTAAATTACCTTAGTATTTTGTATACAATATAGAAACTAAACCATCTTTTCATTAGAATAGAGAAATAAATGGTCAACACGAACTTAATACTATTAATAGGATGGCATTTTCAAATTATATTATGAATAGCTAATCTCGTTTTGTTTAGAAATTAAATAGTGAAAAGCCTCTTTTCATAATATTTACACATGGCTTATCACCACCGTAGTTTATACAATTGAACCATGCCGCTGTGTTTAAAAAGAGCTCATAACATTTTATAGTTGTTGCACACATTATTCTTTTTTTCTTTACAATTTTTTACCTGTCAGTATGTTCTGTAGCAATGGGCAATGCGTGTAATGTTTTTATTATTTATTTATTTTTAATTTTATATCATATCTACATTATATGTTATGTATGAAATCATCATTTTAAAATTCTTTAAAACTCGCCACTAAAAAGAGCATCCTCTTTGAACCAAAAAATCCATAAAGTAAGTATTTTATACACACAAAATAAAATATAAACCCTTTTCTCGCCGATACGATGCAAGTACTTTCGCTTCCTTTTTAACAGGCATCCCATTTACATAATAACATCAATGTTACTTACTCTGTTCTTATTGTAGATAGTGTGTACACCACACCACCATACATGTACACGAAATTTCACCTGCCACGACGCCATTTTTGTCTAAGCACTGGTAGTAGAGCTGTCTGTCATGTCATGCTCTTGACTAAAAAGTTTGTCACATTACATATTGGTATTGGTGTAGTAGACACAGACAACGAACATTATCAAGAAATTGTTAGCTAATGTGACCGATGAATATTTCATTAGTAGGTTTTCCCAATGATGGGATAGACTATAATAATATTACAATTTTGAAAGGAAGATCCTTGTCAAAAAGGAAACGTTTTCTATTACCGGTGATATGAAATAAAAAACTTGCATATAAAAAATAACGAGAGAGCTAAACTGTTCCTTATCTAGATTTTTTCAAGTAATACGTTAATATTGGATATTCGGTGAATGAAAATGCATTTTCATTCTTAGAATTTAAAAGGGATGCATTAATGCAATTGAAAAAAAGAATGTGTACAGTGTACATATAATTTAAAAAATGAAACTTCCTGTGTTCCGAAAATCTTGCTTTTCGTAAAATTCATGCAAACATTTAGGCACATAGTAATATTATTTAGCCAAAAATATTAATTAAAATGCAAATGTCTACTAAACATGAAAATTACGTTTTAGTAAATACTGTCAGTTGAAATTTATAAAAATACAAGAATGCAGGGTTTATAAATTTGTGCAGGGCAATTTTGAACTGAGTCCAAAGCAGAAATTTTGGAAAGTGTGCTTGTGCTTTCTGCTTACCAAAATTTCTTTGTCTGATGGAGTAGACCATAGTTTCGTTCCCCTGTTGGATATGAAACCCAGACCATTCTGAGACGACACATCATTCGATTCACCCACCTGCGTGAACAAAACAGTTCGTGGGTTATTATTAATATTTAAACTATTAAATTTTAAATATACTTACTTTATATCAATTTATAAAACAATATCTTTGAAAACAAGAAAAAAATGTTTATATTCAAAAACGTTGTTTATAAAAAAATACAAAAAATGGTGAGAGGCAACTAGAATCACATCCATTTCTTTTTTCTCTTCATTCCATTTTGAAGTCAATCAAACAAGAAGCTTTCATCATGAAATGAAAATACACCAATTTTTATGTGATGATAATTGTATTGTGTAGTCGTCATAATAAAACACGCGCTCGTAGACCCGGATTTAAATGAATTTAAAAAGAAGTTCAAGTCAACTTGTATTCTTGTAATAATAACAAAAAAACAACTTTAAAAGTGTTCCATGAAAAGATGAGAAAAGAAAAGCTTCTGCTGCTTCCAATTTCTTTTCTTTCATGATCACGTCAACCTCCCGTAGTTCTGCTGTTCCTTTCAGGTTCCTTTCGACATTTGACCTCTACACTGTCAGCACAACAAGAAAATGACAATGACAAGGGCAGCAATGCAACCTCTGCAACTAATTGTACCGGTTTTTACTCTCTTTTAAACATTTCATCGGTTTCAAAGAATGTAACTCCTGCTGCAGCATCCCTTTTCTCAGATGATTATTCGGTGCAGCACTCAGTTTTGTATGTATGTCTGTGTTGAAAGCAACTTCACCACAAGAAATTCAATTTTTAAACCGAAAGAGCTCTCAAGTAAAATTGAAGAAGCATGTGATTTTCATATTTTTCATCCCTAAATAGCAGCTATCCTCTGAACCTTTATACCATACCAATATAATATCAATAAGCAAAGCGTTTCAAGAAGTACCCCTTTTTTCTATATGGCTGTCTGCAACATATAAAAAACAATTTGAACAATTTTTACATATTTTCGGTTTAAAAAACCCTGAGTACAAGTAACAGAAATCTTGACTTCATTATTTTAGCTTTGTACATTCATTATTACAAAGAAAGTGGAAGGGTGAACAGGGCTACCATAACTCTTAATTAAAGAATTGTGTTTAAAAAAATTAAGCTTTGTGCTCCACAACTAGTGTATATTCTGGATCATTTAGTTAACTTACAAATTGAAATGAATGGCATTTTAAACATCTGGGGTTAGTGCTACGCATAAATTATCTGATAATGATTATTATTATTTCAAAAAGTTACATCTGTTTTTTTGCCTAACGTAAGTGTAGAAAGCTTGGGAAATTTATGGCATTTTTAGGAAGTAAAAAAAGTATGTGTGAACACACAAATAAAAAACCAATATGGCACAAGCCTGTTTGCTTGTTGTATTTTTTTTTTGTAAAATATACCTACGTATATTAGCTCCCTACTTATTATTTTCCCATGCTACTTTAAGTTTACTGGGTTTGAATGGAAGTTGTTGTGAATTACGCGAGTTGTAAAAAAGTAAAAGCACATGCTCGTTACAAAACCCAATTGCATTAAATTTTACAAATTGTTGCAAAAATACATTCAACAATATAAGATTTGATTAATGATAATGAGAGTGAAATTCAAATATTGATTTTCTAATTTCTGGAACCAGCCCACTACCAATCCACCTGTTTTCACATTAGCTGCTTCATCTTGAATTTGAATATATGAAGGCAGTTGGCAGAGGTTTTCAAGAAACCTGCAGACAACTTATCAGATTTATGGAATTTACATATTTGTATAAAATAAAATACAAAATAAGACAATTTAAATGGACTAAATTGTAATTTACCGCCAGAAAAAATCGAAGCAACTGATGAAAATTTGCTAAAAATATGCACACTCGTAATTTGTAGGTGTGGCAGGTGATGCATATATTTATTCAATTCAATACACACATGTGAACGAGGCGCATGCCCTCTAAGCAAATTAAAGAGGTATTTTATTGACCGTGCCAAAAACGAGAGAAATTGTGTTGATCTCCAATTACGTGGCACAATGTTCACTGAGCCATTACACTGCATTTTTTTCGCGACGACGATAAGCATAAAAAGTAATGCAAAATCTTGACCAGGAGCTATATATCCCTCTCGCCATTCAAAACTGGCCCATTCTTTATTCTTAAAACTGAAAACTCATTCAATGAAGCAAGAAGGTTAAACAAAAAGAATTTTTGTATGCAACTTTGCAATAAAAACTACTTTAATGTCTGGTCAAGATGTTTTCGCGTTTGTTAACGAGTCAAAAAACCAGAAGAGAGCAAAATCAGCAGCAGTGAAGTAGTCAAATAAAAAATGGCAAAAAGGGTTACCAGTGCAGTGCGTTTGGTCTCGCTGCCACTTTAGTTTGCTGTAAGGCAAAAAATGTTTAAAGCAAAAGTTTACAGGACCACCTTTTAGAAATTATCGAATAAAAATAATGAATGAAAATTTAAACGATAAGTGTCAATATCTTGTGCATCACGCACAAAATATTATAAATCTTGCATGTTCACATTTCAATCCATTCACTAACGATAAATATACATTAATATAACAAATGTTTAATGCTATTTTACGCATTCCTCATCTGAAATTAAAGAACAGCGAGATTGATTAGCGTATAACATCAGACTCGTTTTGTACAACATTGTCATAGATCAAATAACTCTTGTTTAATGTTCTTTTTTAACAAAGGGTGATCTTGAAAGTGGCATATTAATAAAAATAAATTAAATGAGATATAGACACCAGTTAGCACCGCATAATTCGCTAAAGGATAAAAAAGAACTGGATTTTTGTATGGTGCTATTGGTTCACACACACACAACACGATAGACATGAAGATATTACACTTCTTTCTTAGAGGAATAATTTAACTGCTATAAAAGAAAACGACATTGAGTTATTTTCAACAATAAATTAACAAAATGGCTGGCTGTTCTACTCTACACGTTGTGTCGTGCTATTAGTATAAATAATATCATATCATGGCAGCGGCAGCACTTCCAAGCACCAACCATGGCTTCTAGCCAGTTGCACACATTGCAATATAATAATAGCAATAAAATTAGGGATATGGTAATTGTGAGTACCAACAAGTACATACAATTGACGATAAAAACACAATAGTAGTAGAATAAATGTCAAATAACACTGAATTTACTATACAGTTGAGTAAATAGACTGACCATTTTGTATAGCTGCCACCACCAAAGAAGCTTGCTGTCTAGTATCAAGATATATCAATTGAATCCTATTAAAAAACCCTGCTACAAAAGTAATTTTTTAAATCTATTTATCTATAATAACCAATTGTTCAAAAATTAAAACGAATAAAATGATGAACATGGGAACACTACATCGGAACATTGTTTTTTATGCATGTTTCTAAATGTTAGCTTGATACTAGACTGTGTGAGTATCTAATATAAAAATGTTTTATATGCATAGTTTTGTACATATTTAAAGGCTTGAAGTTTTGGACGTTAGAAGAATCTACATTCGGCAACTAAATAACAACGATACAAACAACTTATCATTTCCATTTCATTTTTTTACATTCCATTATATTCTTCGCAGAGACAAAAGGTCTAACAAGCAATGACTTTTTGATGATCTAGTTTGAATTTTAATGAAATACGTATGTATTCATACTTACTCATGTTCAGCTATCTTGCAGAAATATTGAGAAACAAGTTTAGAGGTTTTTATGTATGTTACAATACAACAAAACACACACACACACTGTTTAGAGGGCTTTACATGAAAAAAAGAGTGAAGACTTGCGTAAGAAAAATATAGAGTAAAAGTATGCAGGATTGGTTGTTTCGTTGTTTTTTCTATTAACAGAGTGGATGTACTTATGAAACGAAGCCCATGAAATTTTTTCACACTCATCATCACTGTTTAAAAAAAAGAGGAAACCATCTGTGCAGTAGGCTCCTCCATTTTTATACGATGATGATGATATGATGACGACGATCATGATCTTGTTCACTTGTTACTGATGCAATGCAATCGTCGTGCCCTGGTCGTTAAAACATATAAAAAATGCATCATACCCTCTTTTATTTTCCAGTGAATAAGAATATGGTTGAGAATCATCGAAAAAACTTGACCAATACCAAATCAAACTATTGTAGCCATCCTGTTTTGGAATTATTTTGAGTATATCAAATGCATCTCTTACTTTTGATTCATTTTTCTAAGAATTAAAAATGTTCAAGCTGTAAAATATTATTTGATACATTGACTTTTGGTTCCAAAAGGAAGTTTTCGATGTTCGAATTGAAGCTTTTTGATATTGATGCTGGTTTGGCTGGATTCAAAATGGAGTCGACAGAATATAATGCAATATTTTATCTGTGGTTTAATGTAAGCAACCAAAAGGTAAAAAAAGTAGAATATTTACTTGAATAGATCGTTTAAAAAGATAAAATGCTTAGTTTTTTAAAAACATTTTTTACTCGTACGATTTCACACTGGTTTTCATGTACATTATCTGTAGATGTTGGGTAATGTAGTAGACTAAATTAAATATTTCATTTAGATGTTTTACTAATCAAATCAGCATATGAGCTGTTGTTTAAAATTGTGTAAATCCATTATACTTGCTTTGAAACAAAGAATGTATGCCATTTAGCAACATTGGGTGCCAGAGAAAATAGTCAATCAAAAACTTGTCACTTCAAAAATTAAGTATACACGAAGGTTTCCTCCCATTAATTCATTTTGAGCCTTTTTACGCAATTTAGTCGAAGACATTTATGAATGTGTGCGCACACATTTTTTCGCTAAACATGGTGGTGGTAAGTGGCAGCAACACCTCATTTTCCTCGGAAATTACGGTAGATGAAGTAAAAGAATAATTTAAAAACTTTGATAAATTGTCCATTGTAATACTCTGTGTCAAATTTGAAATTGTAAGAAATTTTTCTTTCTTAGTCTCTATTTATCTGTTGTACCATATTTGTAAAAACATTTTTTACCTACCATACTTTTTTTAGTACGGTGTCACACAGAAAAAGCCAGCTTTCCTATCTACCTTTCATCATCATCAGTCTATACGAAATGTTTGGTCATTGGAATGATTGCATGCATGGAAATCATTATATTTCGTCGTGTTTTTTATGAAAATCGTCTCCTTCTCTCGCTCGACACTCGACTCACTCTATCCCTGCTCACTAGATATTGTATTAGTAGCTTATAATGTGTTCTCTTGTTTGTGTCAGTTAATATTTTTGAAGTATGTATTGGAGTGGTGTTTGGTGTAGCACTGGTGTGTTTTAAAAGGATGATAATGATGATGTTGCTTGCTAACTTGCTAACCCTCGACAAAGTGACTGATGCCTTATGTCTATATTTTCGTGTGATAATGAAGAGGATACAAAAAGTTTTTTTAGAAATCAAATTCAGTATTCAGTCCTTCTCCCCCACACACAGGCACACAACACAAGCTCACTTCCTTTTATTTGTTGAGCCAGTCAATCTGCATACATATTTTTTATATTCAAGCTGGTCGAATGAGCAGTAAGCAGTCATCATGGAATGATACAAATAAATATGTTCGATAAAAGTATTTCAATAAATGTGACCATATGCGCTTAACCATACTTTGTGCAAGGCTAGCCAACGGATCACCGTTACAAAAAAAATTTGAAATTCATAAATACACATACAAGCATGCATAGTCGTAAGAGAGAGATTAAGCTTTTTGTTTCATGTGAAATAGAATCATTATGGTTTGTGCTGGTGGCAAGCAGAGACACTTGAAACACTAATCCCATCCATCCATACTTTTCAAACAATACAGTACAATTCCATCAAATAAAATACACAAACAAAAGCAAAAGTTTTCATCCTTTGTCTCCAAAAATATAATGTAATAATTTTTTATCTACAAGAGTTTATCACGCACTTTTTGTTTCACCAGAGAGTGAAATGAATAACTAACGGAAGAGCAGTAATATAATTTTTATCGTGCTCTCGCTCGCTCTTTATGTTGGATTTATAATAATATAATATGATGTGTCCATTTGAAACAAGCCTTTTGTCATGTGTGGGAGTATGTTTTCGTATGGACCCATCAGTATGGGGTTTTTAGCCTCGTTTTCAACAACTCTCACTCACTCGACTGTGTGAACGCAAAAATGCAATGATTTTTTCACTAAAAGAAAACGCAATGGAGGGAAATACAGTGTCACGAAAATTTTCACATTTTTACAGTTTTGTTTTAAAGGTAGACCTGGCTTGGTGTATACAAAAATGGATTAAACGTTTTATCGCGCGCATGCATAATCGAATTATGTATGATTACTTATGTTCTACTAAGTTGCATGCAAACCCAATTTTTAAATACTAGCAGCCTTGTTTTTAAAGTAAAGTGTTCTAACATCCATATGTTTTTGCTTATAAAAGGTATTCATGTCAAGATCTAAATTTGCCGAAAAGAAAAAGAGCTGATATCCTGGAGTGGCATAATGTTACCTTCCAACAAAAGAACTGACATTTTTTGGGTCAAAGGTTTGAAAAGTGTATCGAATTTCTAAATCTTTTATTATTTTTTTTTCAGAAAAGACCTCACAAAACATAGCTATTGTACGGATTAAGTATCAATATTACACCCTACTTATTGATCTGATCTACTCATCTCCACACTTTTTAGTGATAAAGAACGAAACATGATTGCAAGGTATTTCTCCGTAAAGGAATATCCTCTTTTCACAACAAAATTTCCCACAAAAATGATAAAAACAAACATAGTTGCTTACGTAGTATATATGCGTGTAAGCTTTGCAATCTTCTTTTCGTGGTCTTATACTTTATGAACGAGGAAAATCGCATTTATCAGATAAATGACACCAATTATAATTTGCATACTAAAAAATCTGGATAAAATCACATAATTACATTTAATTGCTCGTCGTAAGGAAATTACTTTAAGTTACTTTTCTCACGAAACAAACTATACAACATGTTTTCTACTCTGCCATATGAACTGCTTAGCACACCAGCAGCATAAGTATAAATACCTTTTGCACGATTTACCACCAAAACCATCATCATCAACACCGCCATATTCAATTAAGTAATTTATTTATTAGCAAAAATTCTATTCAATTACTCTGGTCAATTTTCTTAGATTTGTGATTGTTTGTGCATACATTACAAGTTTGTTTTTTATACAACTTCCATGCTATTTGCTTTACAGTTTAACAAGTCAATGCAAATAAGAAGAAAAAAACAAAAAAGAGTTTACTTTATCTTGAACATCAAGTAAAATAGTTTGGTGTAGTAAAAATAATGAAAAGTACGTGATAAATGCAATTGCAAAACTGAAAAAGCGTGTGTTGGTATATGGCATCCGAAATATTGCATGACTAAATAATGATGATTTTTGTGATAAGAGCTATATCCATTTAAGAGTTGTGTGTGTACACACTGTATACACCGTGAAGTAATTAAATGGGAAGGTAAGTGCAAAATACAATTCAATTACGTGCTTCAAAAATTAATCAGAGAAGAATGGTTCGACGAGGTACGATTTACAGCTCATCAGAATATAGTTCAGTTCACTTTTATGGAAGCTATGTGTTTACGTACCCATAAAACTACCCGGTATCGGAGAAATGAAAATATTACCCGGTTCATCCTTCATTGCACAATATTCAATTTGACAGCTTCATTAAACAAATATCTCATCAAACTTTTTAGTGACTTTTCTCCATATTTTCGTGTCCTCTTGTCTGTGTCTACTGCGTGCATATATACCTACACCTACACAAGCATATTGAATGTGCCACACCATCAACTACTGTTCTCTCAGAGAGGAGCAGACTGAAAAAGAAATCTTGGCGTTTGCATTTTTTTTCATCGCATTTCTTTCTTTTCGCCTCTTTTTGTCACATGCATGGCAAGCTGCGAGGCACGCAGTTTTGCCACTAAATATTTCATTAAACTTCCTAATGAATAATTCCCAATTACACCTGGCTCCCCACTTGTAATTGCTACTGTAGTTGGTGTTGGTGGTGCTATAAACACAGTACGATATTATGTGTGTGTGGGGCTGTGAAGGTTTTAGAAATAAATCGTTTCATAAGATTTTTATTTTATGCGGCCATAATGAACACTACCACCACTTATTTACATGCGACAAGAATTTTTGGTTTATTGAGAAGTGGGATTGGATTACAAGCTTAAAGCTAATGCTTTCCTACCCTCCTTCTCTTGATGCTTTTGCAATGTAACAAGCTCTTAAATTTTCACGCACCGTATGCGGCCAATAAATAAAAATCATATTATGCTTTGTTCGCGACCGTGTTTTTTTCTCATTCTATTGGAATTTTTCATGAGCATAAATGCTGTAAATGTGAGTGAGAGGAATGATGATGATGACAATGACAATATGACACGGATGGCCCAGTTAATACGGAGAATTTTTGTGGTGTGCTGATAAATCTCTCGTGTTTATATTTTTGTATGCGTTTGTCGAAATAATGTGATAAAAATATGCATTTATTTGCCCAAAAAACAGAAAGTTGTACTTGAAGTACAGACTTGCATAAAACATAAATATTCACATTTTCAAATAAGGATATGGCATATTTCATGGACAATGCTGGGAAGAGTGGAAAGAATTGTCGATGAATGTCGACAATGTGGCATACATGGAATTAGATAGAGGAATGGAATATAATGGACACGCTTTGTTGGCTAATAAATTTTTACAAACTTTATTTCTTACTCCATGGCATGGCACAATGTATTATCGCACGACATCCTACACTATTAGTGTGCGAATGTGAATATAAATGTACAAGTTACTTCTGATGCTCCCAAATGTGATTTTCCCTTCTTTCAAATCTTTTTTACACGAGAGTTCCCTATTCTTCAACAATGCCCAAAGCAACTGACAAAAATATGAATATCACGCAGCAGAAAAATGGATAAAGGCAGCAAGAAAAAAAGTCAGTTTGCTGTGAAAATACTAGCAATCTAATGTAAAAACACCAACCAAACCAGTGATGTTATTATTATTACATTATATTCCAGATTTTTTTCTTCAGCCCATTTTTCACGTATTAGGAAATTTTTATTACCTCCAGCATATAATAAGCGTTGTATCCTCATGTTATAAATATAAATTTTATGATAAATTCCTCCAGTAATGGACAATTTCTGATCAAGGCAACACAAAGTATGCATACTATTCTCATCTCTGGACTACGTGTTTACGGTGGCCCGATTGTAAATTCAGCAGAAGTTTTACAAACAAACAATTTGAAAATTGCTGTTACTATTATTATACTAATATATTATATGGACATGAATATGAATATGTAAAATGAAAACTCTCAATGTAAAATATGCATTTTACTTTTGTAGTAGTAACGTGTTTACGTTTCTTGTAGAATTTGGTACCGTAGCGTGACAGCTTTCTTTCTTTTTCTAAGTTGTGTACATGTACAACACATTTCCGACGGAATTGCATGCGAAGAAAATGTGCATTTTTATTTAAACAAACTCGCGTCATTTTTCGTCCATGTAGTTCTCTACGAGAAACGACAGAAGCAAATGAGCTAAGTGGAAAAAGTGGAAATAGCGTAATAAGCTTGCTTGGATGTATGTATAAGGAATAAGGATTGATGGTGGTAAAACATGAAGCGAATTTATTCTCTCCAACCCTGTATAAATTTATTCATCATTGAATGCGAATTGGGAAAAAAGTGTTTAGAACTCCATTGAGCTCGTTATACTTCACGCATGCTCCGATCGCAAACCACGTAATTTTATGCAACAGTTCTTATATGATCTGAGGTGAAGTAACCAGACCAGACATTCACAATAGTTATAGCATCATCAATACCATTCATGATGATCAGCCCCACCAAAATGTTTTCTGTCTCATTTAATTCTTTATTGTGCAGCGATGAGGTCTTCTGCTACCATAACCATAAGTGTGCTTATCGTTTACCAAAATCATCGATAGTAAATGAGCTTTATTATGCGCATCAACAAATTGTATTAAGGTTTAAAGTACAAAAAAGTGTGAAATATGATTATCATCTCTAAAATATTCCTAGTTTACTTTACCGCTTGTCTTATTTTGGTTTTGGCTTTGCTTAGTGATCAGCCGACCGATAATTGTGTTGTGTATTCATTTCATCTGCAGCAGCGCATCTATTGTGTAACTAATAATAAATACGACTTTAATCTTATTGCTTGCTTTTCCTTGTGTGTTTTTCAGCTTTTTCAACAACACGGCGATGAAACCATTGGTCATTTTACTGGGCTCGAGGTGGTGAAGCACCCTCACCAGGGAGTCAAATAAGGCACCCAGCAGGAGTCTCACATTTCCATTTTTCATGAAAAGGGAAACCATTTGTACAGTTTTATGCTTTAAATGTGTGCTTTATACGAGTTTGAATTGGCTTTCCGTATCCTAAAAATGCTACTTCTTCCTCAACTTCTCCAGCTCATCCAGAACTATCTCCAAAAAACCAACTTTTTGGTTTGGGCGATATTAAGAGCAGCAGCAATACTGCCGCTCAACTTGTTCTTCTTCTCTAGCCCAACAAACTAAATACAGAAGTGCGGAATAAGTCGTAAAAGAGTATGTAACTTGTAAAGATGAATGTGTGTAAATACATAAAGTAGTACATTAAAGGGAAGGACACAAGTATTTGTAAGTTGAAGAAGATTGGAGAGAGAGTAATGTATTATTATGATAGCTTTTTTCGACAAAAGAAGTTACAAGAAGAAAACTCAAGTACCGACCGACAAGAACCACATAGGGACTCTGGCCTGGCGGTTCTTTTTGCTGTACTTTTTTTTCTTCTCACTGACATATTATACATATTTATGAATATGTACATAATTTTTATCTACAACTAAACTGAAAGCCGGCACGTTTTACACTTATATCGGGGAAAAAGAGAAGAAAAAAAGTTTTACACACAAACTTACAAAAGAATACCTACATTACATTACTCACAGTCACACCAAGTTTACTCAAAAACTTTGTCCCATTATTGGGTTCTCATGCTCACACATCTGAAATGCCTGCCATGGCATGGCATGCCACATAGGTAAGCAATTGTGGCAAAAAATGGAAATGAATAAGAATAAAAGTGGTCATATGAATACAATAGAGGAAACATGTGTATTACAGTTGTTGAGTATTATCGCTCAGTTTTTGTTATGTACATAAATATATTATTATGATGGTAAATGATGTAGCAACATTATTTGTCCAGAAGGACGATGAAGAATAAGAAGAAAGACGAGAAATGGAGAATATAAATGGAAAGGTTGTATCCGATCACTATTTTCCTGTTTGATACCTTTGTTCGGAAAAACAACATTCGCCCAAAGAAATCATTCCTTTGCCGTTACACTGCGTTGTTGTATGTTATAATACCACAGAAAGCAAAATTTATTTTCTCTTTTATAAAAGATTTGGTCAGAAAACCAGAGAATTCAGAACAATTCATTGGATTGGATACAGCTACTTTACTTGCTCTTTGCTTGCAGTGCATTGCAGCGGACGTGTGAATGGAAATAAGTATGGGCATTCTCCAACTTTTTTTTCGTTTTCATAACCATTTTATGGGCTAGTCTTCTTACTTAACGTTATTATCAAACAATAAAATTCTCAATACTTTTTTTTGTACTACTGACGATCGTCGTTGTTGTGTATGAATCATGAGAATGCAATCAACAATGAAGCTACGAAGAGTGGTTACAACAAACTGGTTGGCCTCGTCCAGCAGTCATGTGCAGATATTATAATATAAAAAGATGAAGACAAGTAAAAATAAAACTTTGATGTGAAGAAGCTTAAATGTTTGTATATAATAAACGTAAACAATGTGTTTTTATATCTGAACAAAAAAGAATGTGATGATAATAAAAATTATGTATTCTAGTCTGACTGGATACTGTCTAGATAGTTTTGGAATTCACTACATTTTTTATGTTTTGTACATGTTTCTTGTACAATAAATTACAAAAATTCTCTAGAGAAGGAATAATAAATAATGATAGGAAAATGCCAATATACAATAAGTCTAATAAATGTAGGGAATGCATGAGAAGATATTGTGATAATGATGACGATATGATAAAAATTAGAGAAGGAAAGGATTATAGGGAAAAAATTGTAATATCGGACGGAAGGAAATCTTAGTCCACAACAAGTTGCCTTGATGGCCATGGGACAACTTAAGATTGCATGCTATGCCGTAATGATTGTAAGATGAGTAGTAGTAGAGAGGAATTTGTAAGCGACAAAAATTATATTCACTAAATCTTACCGTTTTGTCAAGAAGATGAGTGGTCTGTGAATGTGAATAGAGGTCGGGCCGGATGGCCGGGTTTATGTCTGTGGTCAGCATGATGATGACTTGGTGGTACGCAGAATGTGTAAATTCTTTACCGACACGACGGTGAGCAAAAAAACTCTCGTCCTTTCGTTGAAAATAGGTAATTAAGTGTTGTTGAATCTCACAATGTGTTTTCGAGATAGGGTAGAAGAGTGTTTATAAATATAATTTTATATACTTTTGGCACGAGTTCTCCAATTAGAGTTAATAATGTACCTTGTTATAATTATGATAATGCACTGCCACATGTGTATGCATTGTTAATCTTAGATAACACAATTTTTTTGCCACCACCATACCACTACAAACTATATAGTAGTATGATTAAGGAACGGTAGCATTTTTTTGGTACAAGTACAAGAGTACATATAATATAGTGTGAAAACACAAAAGAAAGTCTCAGGAGATCGATAATAATTTTCTAGTTTTTCAAGTACATAGTGTCAACAAGCATGCAACCAGGGAAAACCGCACCGCTAAAGTAGAAAAAGTGAAAACAGTTTTTTTTATTAGCTTTTACTAATTCACAAATGTATTTCTTTTTTCTATATACCCTTTATGAAGTGTTTATTAATACCTACTTTTTACCACCTCTCTCTAAATCTAGTATCTTTATACAAGTCTGCATTCTGCATGTTATAAAAAAGGGGTGAAAATTAATAATATATTTTTTTTCCTAATAAAAAACAAAGTCTTATTTAACCTGTCGGATTTTACTCATTAGCAAAAGACTACAGGATTTTAGGGCTTGCCTGTTTAGATGGTGGAACGTCCCATTGAATGTTTATTAAATTAATTTTTGCACCATTGGGGGTACCCTCTGATCATTCAGTCATTTCATACTACACTAACTTCTATATTATGATCATGCTGATGAAGAAGAATGATGAATTGCTCTTTCTTCAGGCAAACTGGAGCAAGTATACCATAGAGAGTGTGTGTTTGTGTACAAAAAAATAGTAGTATATATATTTTATATATTTATGTTATGTGTGTGTTTTTTACTAATGGGTAGTAATAATACAGGGGGCTGGACTTAAGACAACAGGTCTCTGCTTGACATTGACTTCTTGGGCACACATGCACACACCTCCATACAAGGACTTAATTGAAGGCAATTACTCAGCAGATTCTATATAACCCATTTGAAATTCGTACTAGTGACTCGACTAGTAGAAAAAAAAATATGTTCGGGACTTTTTTTCTGTTTCTTTTGATGTTACTAAAAATCAAAATGTTTACTTTTCTAAACGAATTATTCTCAAAAGCAAAGGAAAATTACAATAATATAATGTTAAATTGATAAATCTGTCATGTTTTATTATTGCCTACTTCAATAAGGGTAACTACCAGGGATCATGCATGTTATGCAAAGAGCTATTATAATATAATATGCATGTATGTATCTAAAACATGTGTATACTTTAAAATCCCTTTTTTTTCTCTGAATGACTGACTGAATAATTATAATTCACACAATAAAACTGCTACTTAGAAAAAGCACACATGATACTCCTACAACTCAACTTTTTTTTGTGCTTGCGTTTAAAACCCTAAGTGTTACGTACTAATCAAAAGCATATAATAATATCGTGTTTTATTCTTCGACTTCTTTACTTGAGACTTTCAAAACAACAGTTTTTCACTTACTTAAGCGTTGCGTTGTTGTGTGTGTAACGCGAGAGCCTATAATGATAGGTCTTGGTGGTGCTGTTGGCTGCTTGATGTTGTTTCGCTATATTATTTCTACTTCTCTTTCGCTGCTGCTGGTTAGCAAACTGATAGTTTGATTATACACATTGGGACGAAAAAAATGATGAAGCGCTTTGGAGAAGAAGAGGTTGTTCTTTTGCATATAGTACAAGAAGAGTTCTCTGTTGTTTCTCGTTGTTGATGATGATTATTATTATTTTCTTCGATTATGTATATTACTCCTGCTGACTACATATTATCATTATGATTATTACAACGTGTCTTGAAGAATTGCACGACTTCTTTTTATCTTAAGTAAAGAGTATTTCATTCATTTAATACTATCTTCTCAGTATATCATGTGTATAAAAAGGGATGATTATGATTATGTGGTTTACCAGAAAACTATTGATTTTTTTTTGCACACCACAAAGCAAAAAAAGTACATCTGTTGAGTGTATGTTTTTTTATTCGCGGCTTCTTCTTTCGTGTAACTGCTGGCAGTTAAATGGTAATTGCTACTTTTGTTCACAGTAACTGAAACAAATAAGTGTATACATAGGTTCTCTCAGCAGGAGGGAAATTGATTGATTTCCTGATTAACGAGAGTCACATACTTCAGGTAAACCAAACATACAAGTTCTTTTTTTTCAATAAATTTTCTGTTTGCTACTGATTGATATATAAAATGTTCTGCCGGCTAAAACGCTAAAACATAGCCCTTTTTTATTATAATGATTATTATTACAATATTCAAGTGTCAGAACACGATCAAGTGGTGATAGTGATGATGATTGCTGTTGTTGTATGATACTTTGTAGTAGCAGTCAAAGTGCTAATTGATTCCATGATTTTTCACCATTATACTTGTAACTGTCACATTCAATCTCACGACAACCGTTCACAAAACCAAACCACAGAGAATGGCAAAATGTCTTTATTCGATAGCTTCCCTTTTTTTCTTTCTCTAGTTCTTTTTTTTTCTTCTTGCTTTGCGTGATTGTTGATAGATATCAAACTACTTTACACACGACAACTCACACTTCCAGCATGTATTTTTTTTCTTACGCACGATTTCCTTCGTAAGACAAAAAATAATTGTTTCTTTATCTTTTTAGTCTTTCCATGTAATTTTGTCATTGATCAGCGTTTAGAAATGGTGGAGAGATAATAGATTGATTTTTTACACGTCAATAGCATTAGCTTTGCAGACACTTGAGAATTGGAATGGGGCAAGTTGATATACACAGCTCTGCTATACTGTTCAATGGTGAAATGCTAAGTAATCTTCTTTTTTAGCTTTTGCTTAATAAATGCTTTAATTTAGACTTTGGTTATTACGTTTTTCTTGAGACGTGGGTTGGGACTGTTATTATATTCTTGTGAATGATATAATAATACCGATGAATGCAATAAAATGCAACTGCTACTGCAATTGTAGAAATTACAAGGATTGAAGAAGATTGTTGTAATACGAATTACAATATAATCACCGGTTACGTTGTTGTTCTTCTTGGTATTCTTCCTCTTTGATATAATCTCATCAAAACGTTCTTTTTTTCTCTCTTTGAATTTTTTTTTATTATTCTTGTTGAATTTAATAGTATGGTTGTGTCGTCAAAAAATTTGTAGGTAACCACACAAGATAACAGCCTTTCGTTATTATGGAAAAAAGAAGATTGCTGTTGTTAATGCTGCTTTGCGAAGCACACTGGATTAGCTGCAGAAGAAGATGAGCAGCTCTTTTAATGATGATGATAAGTATTAGGGGGCTTGAAGAGGAATGATCAAAAAATGATCTGTTGTCTCTGTGCTTGTCAGACTGATAACAGCGATAGGGAGACAAGACACGGCGATGAGAGAATGTGAGTTTGTTTTTTAAGTCGGTCTATTCCAGGATCCTTTTTTTTGCTTTGTATACTCTCAACTCAGAGATTAGAGCATGCCTTGGTTTTGGTGGTGGATCAAGATAGGAGGATAGTGCACGTTGTGAGATTCTCTAAATAATCGCCCTCGTGTGCTTTTTTGCTCACAGGGAGAGAAGAACTAGAAGCGAGTGAGCTAGCCACACTACACGACACAAGTACATATAATGATTGCTTTCTTGCGTTCCATGTGTTCAAATCTTGTTGTGTGCGAGCTGTTATGAGTGTTGTACATTTCTGGTAGTAGTAAAGTAAGCAATGTGTGGTAATTGCGAGACAAGGCGAACAAGCAAACCATATACAACAATATAAATGTGACCACACTGCACTGTGTTTTCTAGTAAAGAAGAACTGAGCTGACTCAATAACCACAACTGCTACAAAGCAGTAGAAGAGAAGAGGGCCCAAAAGGAGCTTGTTTTATCAGAACTCAGAGAACATGCATATTATTGTATGTTTGATTGCTAGAGAGAAGAGAAGGTGCGATGTGAGACTTTTTGTACAGGTAAGAATCGTATGTCTTGCCATCTAATGCAACAGAATAAACATGATCGCTATATTGCGTTTTCAATAAAAAAAAGTAAATATGAAACTTTGCTGGGTTTAAAGGTTGGTTCAGTCCTCTGTAGGGAACAAGCTTAAACTCGACATAACGACGTTTCCTTTCCTGTGAACAAAGTTTTTATGAAAAAATTCTGTTTTCATATACTCATCATAATTCTTTTGCACAGGAAAAAAAAGCATAGTGGCAATGTAAAGTAGATTTGTTTGGTGGTTGACGTTGTTGGGGAGAAAAAAGAAAAACGAGGAAAACTTGCTTTGGCTTTGCTAGTTTGGTGGTTGCTGTGAACGGGAGAGGTTCTGGATAGAAGAATTATATGTATACACGTAACATATATATTCGGAAATTTTTCTGTACATATTTGAGTTTGATCGAGGAAAATATAATGCTTTTAATGTAAGCTTGTTTGATAGTTTATAGAGCATCATTTGCAAACACACACATATCGTTCTTTTTATTGCCACCACGCTTATTTACCATTGGAAGGCTTCCTCACAGTTGGGTCCCTTGTTCAGCTAAAGAGATACGTAGAAAATATACACGATAAACTTTTGTATGTTCTTGTGTGTGGTTGCTTTTAGCTAGCTTGTTAGGAAACGGCTTGTTGAAAGAATGAACAATGGAGCAAGTGCGACCAGCTTTTCGTTATGTATTTTTGAGTACAAACCAGTGAGAAGAGGGATTTCCTATATTCTGCATTACAGCATAGGATAAAAATACATTAACAACATCAAAGAAATGTTGAACTCGCTATGATCATATATCCACACACATCAAAAGCTGAAAAACATCAGAGGATATCTATAGAGGCTTGGCATAGAAGATCAAGAATACATGTTGTTCTAGCTTTGATACGAAATGTTGTGAAAAAGGGCAACATGCCAGTGTTGTCATTTTCAACTACAGCGAGTATAGAAGAGTGTATTCTGCGCCATATAAAGGTAAAGGGGTGGATAGGCGGTCAAAATGATGGGGTGGCTAAAGAAGTATTGATGTAGGTGTATCAGTTGGCACGCCTCTACCAGCCCCGAAATGTCACGCCCAACAAAAGTAGGCTCCGACCCTAGTATTCTCTTCTAGAGTGGGCCTCGTCGACGAAATATCATGGTCCTGGACCCTCCCCACTATCCCAAAGGTGGAGTAGAACACCCACCTCTACACCCATTTCCCCAGATTTTTTGCCCAGAGATCCGATATCAAATTCATCATGTTCATTCTTCTCATATGTGAAGCTCTTTCTCTCTCTTGCTCAAGATAAGATATGGTCTCCACTCTCCACCACCGCATTATATTCTACAGACTTCTCCAGAAAAAGAATTAATGTATGTGTGAGCTGTTTTGGTGGAGTGGATAAGCGTAAAGCTACTGCTGTTATGCTGTTGTGCTCGTCTTCTTCATTTTTTCTGGCTCTCTCTCATTTACCACTTCACAATGCAATGCAAACGCTAACTTTTTCTTAGAAAAAAACGTTACATTTTCCACAGCTTCAGGTAGTACGTAAAAACTTATTTTGCTGCTGCTGTTGTTGTACAACATCATGTTGGCGTTTGCATGCAATAGCAAACCTTATTTCATGTTTCATTGTGTGTGGGGTTTTATATCAAGACATAATAAAATCCAATCTACAATCGTGTATGTGCGTATAAAACTTGGCTTTTTGGATGGATGTTATGTTCATGCTTTTGTACGTTTTCTTTAGACCGTGTACATTTTATGACTTGCTCTGTTTCTCTTTTCTCCATTTTCCATACACACAATGCATAAAGCAGAATTCTAAATCATACTCATGCTTGTATAAGTTTTTATTCAGGATTAAAAAGACGCTTTCTTGATCAACAAAGACCAAACTTGATTCACTCCAGAAAAGAAGTGGTGGATGCATGATGTGTATGCATGCAAGTTTTCTGATTTCTTCGTTTTTATACATCACACCATGAAACACTACTCTACAAAATGCTGGTTTTACTGTAAGATGCTACAGAAAGTGGGTTTCCTTACGCGGATCCTACTCATATGACGGGTTGCGTCCTCTAACAATTTTTTTTGATAACAACATCTTTCGCACCCCTGCTGCGTTATATATATTTTTTTATAATTCTTAATCGTGTAGATGATTATAACTGTCAGGATATATTATGACATGGTTAGTTGAGCACTATTTTTCTCATAAACAGGCATGTAACCTGAGCTGGATAAAAAAGTGCACTATAAAAATAAAACCATGTTTTACCTGTAATAAGGCCATCGTAAATCATTTAATTACTGGGGTTGTTTTTTTCTGCTGATGATAATGACTAATGACATTAAAGAAGGTTGTCATCAAAATCCTGCCAAAGTTGCAAGCATGTACTCAAGATTACTTCTAATTATATTCGCTGGAAATGTATTTTTCGCGTCGTTTCAAATTAAATTACCTTGTTAACCTTCGTATTCATTTACTATATAACAATTATTCACAACAACTGGAGTGTCATATTTTATGTTCGCAAATAATGAGTAAAAATTTAATACTTCAAAAGACATCTGTAATTTATCATTACCACAACACAGCAGTAAGAAAGTCATTAAAAGTTACATTTGCTTTTGTAGCATAAAGCTGCAAGTGTTTATACATGCGAATATAGTTAAAGAGAAACAGAAGTGACTTATAAATTTTTCATTGCAGAAAATTGTGATGATTAAAGACGAAATTTAGACTTACTTAAGTATATGTAGCAGTCAGCAGTATAGTCATTGTGATTGCTACTTGTACACATAGGGAAAACATGCGGATTCATTATCACCACAATAATCATCATTAGAGCCATCAACGTAATCATCGTCATTAACATCATCACATCTCCTCTCACATCACCCTATGCCTTGTAGCCCTGTGCAGTATTTAGGCAACAAGCAAGTCAATAAGTCAGCAGCAGCACCAGCATCAAATTCTGCAGAAACCTTTTTCTTTTGCTATTGAGTCAGCCAGCATATTATGCTTCATATTCATATAATAAATAGCAAGTAAAATATATATATATTTACTGCTATATGTCATAATAAGAAAATTTTATGTAAAAGTCCGACTACTTTCAGTTTGAACATGTGAACCGGTGCGGTTTGTCTATAACCATGCGTATTTTTCCCCGAAAGCCTTGAATATGTAAAGAGAAAGGAAATATTATCTTAAATTATGATGCATATTATGTCATGTTACTTTTAACAATCATGCCATTCTGTTTTTTTACGCAAGAAGAGCAATTTATCGTTATGCATTACGTATTTCCTTTAAAAGTAAAGAAATGTATCAAGTGAAAAATGATAGCTTGTTTTCTATAATATCTTAAGAAAGCTAAAGCATCTCATATCAAACATCATCACCATTATCCCTGCCGTTCATTCGACACTATCGTCAAAAGAAACAACAAACAATGTTCATTAACTTACAGAGAGGCAAGTAGCTCAAAATAAAGTATACTCAAGCTCTGTATAATAATCGTTCACAGTAAACGATAATCACCATTTCCTTACAATGGCCTTTCCATTTACTACAAAAAAGCTTGTTTTTTGTTTATTGAAACACATATGCTTTCTAGTAGCTCTTTAAAAACCTGGCTACACTAGTACAAAAGTTTTTATATTTACGCAAATTTTTATGCTGGTATTATAAGAAAATTTGTAAAAACGATGAGAATTTCATGCAAGTTTTGGATTTTTTGTTTTTATCATGTTTCCTCAAGTTAGATATTAAAATCTTTTTAGCATGATGCGATACCATGTCATATCATTGATACGATGGCTTAATGAGCTACCTACAAATATTTGACATAATATAATAATTATAAACAATTATATTCTTTATTAATTTGGCTATTATCCTATTTTTTGTTGAAAGTGGAGAGAAAAGGTGGATCATGGACTCTTGACTAAAACCATTACCGTTTAAAACCCCAGTAATTAAGCTCACTTCATTTTACCTTTAGCACAGTGTTTTAGCAAATAAATACTGTGCATAAACAAGCATGTTGCTCATTATGTATTCATTAATAAAAAAATCTCCGGTAATTTATGCGTTATGTTGTACTATAGATCAATTTCTTTCAATGAAAAGTAGAAAAAACATAGGTAGTATAATGATATGCAAAAAATCGAAAGGAAATACTACTGAAACTTAAATAAGTCACTAAAATCGGGCTTTGGGGCTTAATTTTTGAATGTTTTAAAGACAAGTCATTGCTATTCATAAATCTGCTGTAGTCTGCAGAAAAGAGATGTGTATCAGATTGCTGTTACACTGGTGAATGCATATGTATATTTGTGAATGTTCCGATAGACCCACAGACATATCAAGTCTTAATTACTTGGTTCCTCTAATCAACGTATAATTAAGGAGGAATGCGAAATCGCAGCATTCTTCGAATTGATTCTTACACATCAGAAGTTGAAATGGAACTATGGAACTGAATAATTTATCTTACATACTTTTTTTATCATAGGTTGGCACTGAAAGGGTTAGTCTAATGGATTCATGCAGCATGAACCATCCTCAACTTTTGGCTGCCTAATTGGGTGCGTGTATTTTTGAGTGCGCATGCAACGCTATCAGTATTCAGTGTACGTTTAGGAAATTGAATAATTTTTTGTTTCAAATTTCATGTGTGTTTATCCTTTCGTTTGGTAGATTGTTAAATTTATTCTAGTTTTTGTATAATGATCTCAATACGAAGTGTCATTTGAATACAATGAACAATCTTTTATTTTAATACCACTGTATGTAGTCTTTGAATGGAACTGGGAAAGAGGTGTGCACCAAAGTGATACGAAGTTTAAAAGAAAGAAACAGCACCTGGATATTATAAAATATTTTACAGGGTCCTAAATGAAAAGGTGTTGCCTTATTTTTTTTTACTTTTTGCATCTATTCATACTTACCTGTTAGTACAAAAAAATAAGGAGAAAAATGAAATACTATTAGGTGAAGTTAAGTACAAGATTTTTTTCAAGTTTGAATTATTTGTATTTGTAAAAACTCCTATCATCAAGCTATTTTATTTATTTTTATCTCATAGAGAAAAACTTTCGAATACGGGATCTAGTTTTTTTTAGCATTTGTAGTATTTCGGATCGGAAATATTTTTTATAATGTACTTACTTATATGTATGCATAATATATGACACATCTCTTTCAACAGTCGAGTGAAATAATTCTTCTTCTTGGCTTGGCACACATTTTCTCCTTCCTGCTGCTCTTCTATTACAATAATTCGCTTTAAATGATTTTGTAGGGTAATACAGGTGGAATAATTTTCATTCTAAGATAGAAAAACCTATAATTGAGAAATGCATACTTTTCCATGAAATGTTGTTGAGTGCCCCTTAGTGGTCATGATAAAAGCTACATCTAAACTTTTTTTATCATGTTTACAGCCTACAGTTTACAGTGTACATGCGGTTGGTTGGTGATGATAACATAGTTTAGTAAAACCACTTCAACAGCTTTTTAGTATCTTGTATATCACATTAGAAAAAACGAAGATTAACAGTGACTCTCTCCATCCATAAAATGGTAAAAACCATCGACCTCAAACATGCATAGGGCGGTCACTTCTCATTCACAATTCATTATATAAATGGCAATAATAAATGCCAAACTGTGGAAAGCCACTATATTATATTTTATGTCTTTGGCCAGTAGTGGAACGTTACGTTTTGTTTTACTCATTTAGATATTTTATAAATATGCAATAGCGGCTTATTATGAGCATAATAAGTTTTAGTTACATAATATATTACTACATAAACTGCTTGGTAAAATGCTCTTAGCAAACCATACTTGTTTCCGTTGTTCAGCCCAAAAAAGAGACAGAAACCTAGCCAGAAAAAAATACAGATTGCATCTTTATGCAGTAAACATTCTTTTTCTATAATCTTTTTCAACTCGGGTTGAATTAATGGGTGGACTAATATTAGTCAGCTTAGGTTAAACCAAAAATACAGAAAAACAAAATTTATTTTCCAAAATAGCTTTTAAAACACCCACATCGCGACCTCAATAAGTTATAATGTAGACAAGAGTAAACGACTACTTGCCAGTTATGGGAAAATTATAAAGCGCAGAATTCAATCATTATCATTAACCTTTTAAACTGCTTTTGAAATTTTAGATGATACTGCGCACATTCTGTATATCAAGCTCACCATACACCCATTATTGGTAAATTACGATGATTTGAAATGGGATCAGGGAAAATCGTACATTTCGAGTTAAATCAGGCAAGTAGAGAATAAATATCATTTAACAAAAACTGCAATCAGAGACAAAGTGAAAATTGATTATATGATGCATCGTTTGCGGATGGAAAATTTTGAGTTTGCAATAACTGAAGTCCACATATACAACTCATAGTCAGGGTCATATTTTTGAACACTTCCTTGTTCCAATTTCATCTAATTTAAATTAGAGACTTGATCATGTTTGAAAAGGTACGAATGGTAATGTACATGAAACAAAAATGTCACATTCAATTCTTTACATAAAACTTTAAGCAAAAATTAAATGTGTCGTTTGCCCACTCAGAATAGTTCCACTCTGATGCATGCCAGTGAAAAAAGAAAGGCTTATTGGTTTTCTGCTGGCTGGTTTCCTTAACCCCAAGAAAAGCATGGTCGTTAGATTAGATAACTGTAAAAAGAGTAAGATAACCGATGTTAAAGTTATAGTCAACGGTGAACAATTGCCAGAGACTAACGTGAGCAAGCTATTGGGCGTTCTGATTAACAGCAAAGCGGATTGGAATGATCACGTGAATTCAATTTACAGCAAATCTTGCAAAAAACTATTTATTTTAAGAAAATTGAAGTGTTTTGGTCTAAGCAAAAAACAGCTTGTAAATATTTACATTTTACATATACGTAGTGTACTGGAATATTGTTGTGTTTTGTGGTGTAACGCGCTAACGCTTGTACAAACAAAGAAGTTGGTAAGCGTTGAGAAACGGGCCTTGTCTATCATAAATTGTATATATGTTTCAAATAGAAATTATCTCGAAATATGTGGATCCCTTAACATGGCTAACTTGACTGAAAGATGGTCACAACTTTTATCAAGATTTGGTGTACAAACTTTGAATAGTTCAACGTATAAACAGTGGCTTGAGAAGTTCATGATTATTCGCAAACCCGGCCACATGAATCGACACAATAAAAACATCCATAATTTTAGAGCAGTAGCAACCAGATCTGAACGATATCGCAGGTCTACAATACCCTCACTTGTAAGGCTTCTGAGAGAAAAACCTTATATTTGTTAATTTTGTAAAGTTTTCTATCTTATTTTATTTTCCTAAGCGCTGTTAAAGCAGCTTTGACCTCTGTTAGTTTTTAATTTCCTCCCTATCCTTTGTATTTTTCAATTTTCATTGGCTGTCGTTAAATTTTTTGTATCATCTCCGGTGTTGTGAACGTGTAACATCACCGTGCAAGATACTTTTTCTGATTAAATAAATAAATAAATAAATATATATATAGAATAGAAATTAGAAGTAATTTGAACCACAGAGAATTGTCTGTTGGTATTTGATTTGATACTTATTCAGTAATTGTTGAAACGCTGAATAAAGTAATTTTTGATGTAATATTGGAATTTTGACGATTTTGAACACTTGATTTTGATACCTTGAAAAGCAGAGGCTTTTTTACACCTTTTTTAAACTTTAATAAGTGTACTTGTATCATAATAAGTTACATATAATAAGTTTATAGTAATATATCTTATTTTACGTATCAATACTTGAAAGTAGCTTAGGATTACTTGAGCATAACTTGAATAAAGATAAAAACTATCACCAGAATATATTAAGATATTTTGGAATAAATTAATTTTTGAAGTACTTGGAGTTCCTTTAAATAGAGTTTTAGTGATTACATTATTATGAAGCAAAATCTGTATCTTGTTGCCCGTCTACACAATAACTAGTTTAATCAATTCGAACTAAAGTTTGTCCTGAATTAAACATGTTTGTTTGCAAGGCTCATTATTAATTGTTCATTCATTATTATTAAAGTTTATTATCAACATTATCCAGCATTTCTGTTTCAGTACCACGCATAGTGAAAGTTTTTACTCATTTAAACTTAAATGTTATATTTCCTCTTGAACGATCGTCTAACTATAATAGCAACAAACTAACTGTTTGTTGAATAGAAAACTGTTCCATTGTTAAGGGAGTCAATGGCTCTACAAAATTTGTACTGCCTATGTATACCTTAATAATTTTGCAGGATTTTAGAAAACGCCGAGACCATGGACCTGCGGGCTTTGGTGTTTTTAGTTGTGTTTTTAAAACATAATTTGACGCTCTAAATATGTTGGCCAAATTTGTGTACATGAATATAACACCACCGCCACTGTTAATTGTAGCTATTGCTAAAAAGGAAACCATTGAGACAGGCAGATCAGGCCCAAATTTAACACAAGCATATAAGCTTAGAATATGCAAAAAACATAAGCGACACAAGAACCCCAGTATTCATGTAGCAAGAATAAAGACGCCGATATTCTATGGACATTACCTCAATTTCTCTGTAAATAAGGAATTTTTGCCAATTTGGTTGACCATTCCCAGAAAGGCCATCATGAATTTTCTGACCGGCTAGTAGAATGTAGTTCTTTAAGCAAAAACTTTTCAGCAGAAGGGCCAAGTTAGATTGGAGATAGTGCCCGCATGTAAGAAAGCTCCAACTAAAAAAGCTTACAAAACAGACCAAGGATTTTGTCAAGATTTCATACATCGACCAAGTTGCTTGTAAATCTGCTCCAGGTTTTCCGCGACATTGTGTATAAACTATCCAGTATCCACCCAGA
Organism: Entomobrya cf. arborea Gr-Col-00668; assembly: GCA_034699025.1. NCBI lineage: Eukaryota > Metazoa > Arthropoda > Collembola > Entomobryomorpha > Entomobryidae > Entomobrya > Entomobrya cf. arborea Gr-Col-00668. The sequence continues at coordinate 495 of JAQIWN010000644.1, read as the reverse complement.
TGTATAGGTAGACATGGGTTTCGCACTAATTCCACATGATACAACAAATGAACAGCGACACAGGAATATTCCATGATTTTCATAATAACCAGAGTTATTCTACGACCGCTATCGTCTGATTTTAAATTCCAGTTTGAATCTGTAAATAAATTGCAAAAATGTTAATTATAATGACCACGTGTTAGTAAGGTTGAAAATATTTATACCTGATATGTGGTTTTCAAACATCAGAATTCCATTTAAATATGAAACAATTGGTTTTGCCTTTACGCAAAAAACTAAGTGGGTTAACCCAAATAAGATCAAAGCGCAGATATGAAAAACACTATGAAATTTTACGTATATGCTGATGTATCTCCATGTCCAACAAACCTGCAAGAAAACCAGCGTAGCGTAAAGTGTGCTGATGAAAAATCTTAAATTATGTTTTCCCTGCTTCCATTTGGTTTCAACCTGAAAGCGACCTTGTTGGCTGTTCCAACGGAAAAGTGAGCA
>JAQIWN010000643.1:0-29016 GCA_034699025.1 Entomobrya cf. arborea Gr-Col-00668 | reverse complement strand
TATCTTTTTAAATTTTCATGCATTTACAAAACTAATATTTATAAATGAAATTTTGGCCGACATCTTTTTGAAAACTAACTTGACACGTTCAACAAACACATAGTTTTTGGGAGCTGAAACAGAAAGTTAGAATTTGAAGCGATAGAGCCGTTATTGGCAAAATGGCAACTGACATGATACGTTATATTTTTCTGTCAAAGTAGATAAGAGTCTGTAGTGAATGACATAATCGAAAGCCTGTTGTGGTGTCCGTATGCTTTGTATTTCCGTCCAGTAGTATGAAACAGCATAAGTTTTTGCACAAAAAGCTTTATAGAACAAGTGAAAGCCTTTATATTTGAGCTGAAGCTGAAACTATGAATGAACAAAAGGTTAACGAGTTCAACAAAGGAAATTTTATGCCTTACGGAATGACAATATCATACGACACGACACGTCATGGAATCATTTCTCTAGATAGTTTTGCTTCCTGTAACACATTTCTTATTTCCCCTTTAGGCTTATTTACTCTATTTTCACAAATGTACTCATGAAAATAGGTATAAATTTTGCCTACACCATCATTTTGATATATGTTGTTATCTCTTTTCTCATTCTAATCCAACGATTCCCATTGACATGGACAGATATGATATAAATATAAGTACGTTATACAACACAACACAACCTAATTCACTTGCATACCTACATGTTAGGTTAGTACATTCGCAATAGGCATAACCTCACATTTTTCAACTACCCAAACGAGCATATCATCATGATATGACAGACAAACAGAAAGAAAAGTATTTTCCATCTACAACATTCTTGTCTTTATAGACCCTAGCCTGTCGCAACCCAATATCTTACCCAATCTGGAGTCTTCTTGTCAGAATTACACTCGAGCGATCCTTTTTTAGCCTATTAAAAAGTAGACGCAGGTATCCTTCAGGTAATTCAGGAATTCCTTTAGTACTTACTTCTCTTTCTCTTCATCTCAATTATACATATGCTTAAGAGCTTATTTTTCTATATTTTACTAAATCATACATATTTCAATGTATATTTTAGTTTATACACAAACCATGAATAGAACATAAAGACTACATACTTAACACATAAAAAGGAAGGAGGCACTTGGTCCGGATCACTCAACATTATTATTACTATATAACCATTGTGAATGTTGGCTGTGTGATGGTTTTCCCTAGTACTTTTTGCTTTATTCCAACATTTCTCTTCGGTTTCGCCCTTTTTACATAAGGTAGTTTACTTCTTTCTTTCTTTACTCTTTTCATGAATACACGCAACAACGCATAAACATAAAAGCAGAATAAAAGCAAACAAGTCACACAACATAAAACACACAAGGTTTCCTTTCCCTCTTGTGTATCTTCCTTTTTTACTCTTGGAGGTTCGGAACATGAAAAGTTTCAAATTACATTCCTACACAATGTCGTTACTAAAAGCGATGTAGGTACCCAAAATGTACATTACAGCAGCACAACAAGGAATAATGCTTGGTTGACTTTCTTTTGTAGTAAGCCTGTATGTTTTTGCATGTTTCCACCAACAAGTGCTTCAAAACTACAAGCTGTGATTAAGATCAAGTGTGTCTGGCCTGGCCTGAGCCTCAGGACAACATCCTTTCCGTTACGAATCTCCAACTAGATACATCACTTTAGCATCCTATCATCCCATATTTTGAATGTAAATTCAAATTTTGGTACTCAAGAAATGATTGGTTCTTTAATACACAGTAATAGTTACATAGGTGGAGTTCCGCCAAGGAAGTTTTTGGCCTTTCCTGACCCCCAAAAATGAAAAGAAGAGTTCAGAAAAAAACCTACAATAGAAGAATATTCTGAATAACAGCCGGATAACAATACTCTCTCGTCAGTCTCATCATCACAAGAAAAGTCTCTTGAACTATTTTTCTCTCTATCTCTTTTACTATATATGGAGAAAGCAAAAAAAGAAGAGGAGAAAAATTGTCATGTTACTTTTCCCTCCCCTCTTGTAACGTTTACAACTTCTCAAGGGAATCTTAAGTAAGAAATGAACAACTCAACCATGCAAGGAACACCAACTCAGCCATACCAGACCACCAGTATCATCATCATGCCTTTGTCACACAACTCGAACCGTCTGATCATTGAAGAAAAAACTTTTAAAGGAAGAATACAACTGAAAAGTAATAGCAACGGCAAATAATACTGAGAAAATATAAAATGGTGTGTGGTGTGTGTATGGTAGTAGTAGTCTTATTGCCAATTCGAGATGGGGGCATAGAAATGAAATGGGATTCGAGATTTTTATCTAGTTCACAGTACCAATGTAGAATTCATATTGTTGTTCTCAAAAAGGAGCTCGAAAGAGAAACTAATTTCATGATGGCATTTCTCTCTCTTTTGACCAGACTGTGATGATGACAAGCTTGAGTAGAATAGAACTTGATATGTAATGCGCTTGTTCGAGTAGAGCACAAGTTCCGGATCACTTACAATGATATTGTAAAATTTCTCTTGAAATTCCTTCGAATGTGAAATTATTTTAAGGGCAGATATATTACATGTTATGCACATAAACATTTTGAAGCTTCAATTGTACATTTGATTGAAGAGAAAGTTGACATAATATTTATGTATATAAGATTTTTGAAGTCGACTAGTGGTACTAGTTCCAGTTTGTGAATTGCAATTGTACTCAGTTTTTTTCGAGAGGCTCATTCATTGATAATTTTTCATTCAGTAAATGTCAAACTTAGGAAATCAACGTATATATTTTCATCTTTAAATTAATTGGCTTGGCTGACGAAATCAAAGTGAATTAATAAATGCAAAGTACTCGCATATAAGATATTTGAGTAGATGTGGGTAGCTACGTAAGAACTGTTAGAGATCTTATGTTGATCACGAACAAAAGTTACGTTTTATAACACTCTCACTCACTTTGACTCAGTCATCGTATCAGATCACACGTAGACAATAGTATCTGGCCATTTCATTGATGAAAGTAAGTACCTAAAAGTAATAGCACGGTCATTTTTCAGTCACCCTTTACCAAGGTCAACTTAAGCATTTTTATTACGTCTCTCTCGAAGTCGAAGATATCTCTATTCCCATAGGTAATAAACTAGAAGTGCTACAATCATGATAGTAAGTTTTAACTGTAACAGTACATTGGTTAGTGCACATAAAAGCGCAAAGAAAAAAATTTCCTTGTACACAGTGCACATATCCACGTGTACGACAGAGTGATCAATGTATGTAAGCATTTTTTTCCACTGTAAATTTTTTTCTTAGAAAACACGTTTCTTTCCATGAACTTTTACGAAACACCAAAAAAGCTTACCAATCTATCACAGACCAGCCACTTTGTTACAGCATCATGATTGCACCTACTTAAATAACCTACATAAAAGTACATGCATTCTTATTCCTTAGAAAGTACTTCAGCAGAACGGCGAAATACTAATGATGCAATCAACAATACTGATCAAACAATATCGTTCATTTACGACTTATAAATAGATATGTATGTACGCATTAGCAATATGCATGATACACTAACATAAGTATGTACTTATTCTAACAAAAACAGCATCAATTTCCCTTACATCACGTAATACAATGCTATTATTTACGGTGTGTTACAAAAACGCACAAAAAATATTTTCTATCATATTTTTCTCAGTATTGAATCAAGGTAATGAAATATAGGACTTTGGGCGAAGATTTTCCTTCCGTATTCTTAAAAGCGAATATATAAGTAACTTTTACATTATTCGAAATGAATTCCAGCGTAAAATTGGCTTTTCTAAAAGTAAGTCATTTCACAAATGGCCACTTTCTTCGAAATTTGAATTCTCTATAGGTATATTAAGAATTACTATTTTTTTATCTAAAAAAAGACTTGCTAAGAAGGAAGGTAAGTATAAATTGCTGTTTGAACTAATAAAAGTATTGAAAGCTTGCGATAAAAAGTTTTCTGGTACAAGCTACCATAGCTAGTTTGAATAAACATTCATGATTTTTTCACCATATGTCGTAATTTAATGTCTTGTGTGAATGTCGTGAATTTATTTTGTAAAGAATAGAGAGTAATCTAGCTTTTCCCACTCGCGTAAAAGTGTACTGAAACGAAAAGTACCTTTTTATGCTTTCTTTTTCTACTCAAAAGGGATTGATTTCATTGACGTCTGAGATAAGATTTTTAAAATGTGTATCCCGACTTTCTCTTTTTTTTCTGATGGAAATAACAACTTCTTCAAACATAAGAGAAAATCTTCATTGTGAAGATTTTTTTCCCCACTACTGGAAATTAGATTTCATACGTAATAAAAGAGAGAAAGTGTCTTGCATGCCCACACCCACATACACTTGTACACAATCAACAATCCTTCTAATAATTTTATGGTGTGCACAGCAGGGCTCGAATAATAGCTTATTTCCTTTTGATGATTATACTGGGTTTGGTTCCTTCATGCTACTTTGCTTCATTTCATTCAACACCAGCACAAAAGGACGCCTTTTTACTTTACTGTACCACAAATAAACTTTCACTTTATGATTTGTTCCACTTGGAGCACTTAAGCCTCTCTCTCCCATCATATTATGCAAGTATACAAACATATACTAACATACTTAATTTGTTGGGCTTTTATGGACATGGATAGGTATTTAATGTTTTGTATGTATGGTGTATGCTAAATGTATGTATGAATTGCTGTAGGCTGTTATGTGACCATCATCTAGTACAAATTATTTATGAAGTGGATCAAGCGGGTTTTATACATAAGGAAAGTGCATGATTACTAGATTTCCCGGAATAAAGAACCATAAATATATACTAAAATCCAACAATCGAAACTATTTTGGCTACTTCAAAGAATTAAACCTTTTGAAGAGTTGAGAATATTAAGTATATTTTCTATACGGGTAATAGAAGTTTACCGAGTATTTTAAGTATGAACAAAAATAGAGTTGAGTTTGAAGCTTAGAAAAAAAGCTGACAAGGAGCAGCTTAAGGTTATAGTGCATTAGGTAGTGAAGTAGTGGATGCCGTTGTACTACAGTTACGGTTAGTATAGTTAGTAGTTATTAAGTCCACCACTTGAAGTCTCGTATTAAACAGATATGAAGAAACGAGTGAGTATGTCATTAATAAAGCTACACTGCTTTCAACAGGGAAACGTAATAAAATATATTATTATAAAAAAACTACGATTTTTCATATACTTCCAGTTACATACAGCCCGGCTGCTACGTTCTCATCACTTTGCTGATGGGTTTGGTGTCTTTTCAAAAACTCATCAAAAATTGCCAACGCATGAGTTAATTTAATCCGATTCTCGTCCGTTCTTTGGTAATCGTAATCCATGGGAAGTATCATATAGTCATATACTCGTCGTTGAAACGTTGATAAGTGGAAAGCTAGGCGGTGATGAATGACTGATCTTTGAAGTGGGTTGTTCTGTGGATAGAATGTCTGCATCATCGTTTCACAACCAGTTTGTCCATATTTCTCAGCCAAGTATTGAATGATTGCCACACTGGGAATGATAAAACATTTTGCAATGTATAAAATGTAATGAACTTTGTGTAGGTATTAACCCATTTTTCATAGCATTGATATCTCAAAGTCACACAAGTGCACTTCCCTAGAAAACATGCAGCTTGCAGCTACCTAAATTCATTTTCATATTGTACCGTAACGCACAACAAGAAATCTCATAAAAAATAAATTAATTGAACGTGTTTAGTCAAAAGAATGAAGAATCTTTGTAATAATCGTCCTCATCAATAATTGCTTTCTCGTGTTAATTGCTTTCATTTATTACTGATAACAAAACAAAGACTGTTGCAGGCGATAAATTACTATTGCAGTCATACAACCATTTTCATTACTACTTTTCTCATAAAATATCTCTTATTGTTTTCACAAAATGAATTGGATTGTTGTGTAGATTTTCACCAAAGTGCTCATCGCATACGAGAAGATATGTTATGTATGGTAGATTCAAAGCTTTGTAAAGTACGCAATAGAAAAATGTTTACGAGCAAGTGTTACCTTTCCCCAATTATCAATCCATCATCGTCAAGTACAGGAATCTCCCCTTGAGGATACATCTGAAGAAAAAAAAACAGAAGAAAAGTTTAGAATCCTCTGAAATGTACTAAAATTGTTTTTACTTTACTTTCTTTTAGTTTGTCCATTTAGTTGTTGTTGTTGCGACTTGCTGCAAACTACGAACTACGAACCCAGAACCAATCATGGAGATCGACATTTCTAACATTACATAAAAAGTTTTTTGTTCGCCATTTTAAGCATGTAAACGTTCCACCTGTACTGCTTTTTTTCAGCTTTCAAACTTTACACGAAACTTTTAAATTAACCACCGATGTATACAATTTTAAATTATTTAAAACTCACAAATAAGCGTCATGTTATGTTATAAAGTTATTTGCTATTCTTGTATTTGCGTTTCAGGTTCTGAAAAACCTTTGCAGTTACATGCTTCCTTAATTTTAAACTTTTATCGTGAATCACGAAAACAAACATGATTTGCTCAAAATATTTACAAAAATCATAAACAAAAAGGGATAAATAAAAAAGCAAAAGGCTACAAACAAATCTGGCAACTGCCTTATATTTTATATGACCCGTTTTTTAAAAAGGCTGGAATGCGTACAAACTTCCAAAACGTTAGCAAATTTAGTGCAATTGATTTATGGATCTTCTCGGCTTCTCAAGTTTCAGTAAGCACCGACTTCATTTTAAGCTACTCATACAGTTACAAAAGGATATAATCGATAATTAGTAGCAAAGTCATTTATTTTACTACCTTCAAAAACTCCTCAGAAAAATGCTCCCCATTGTCAAAATCCACAGTTTTAATCTTGTATGGAACCCCAAGGTACTTCAACACAATTTGTACAGCACGTCCAGGTGGCGAGTCAGTGCAAGTGTGAAGTAGCACTTTAATGGAATCAGATTGCTTAGCTTCACTCATATTTCCCGAGTTACTCCTGTAAAAGTACAAGTCAACCGTATCGGAGAAGGGTTTTAGTTCTCTTTACTTTATTTCACCAGTGTGGGGATTTCGGGGTAGACTGAGCAAAACTATTTCTGAATGTTCAGTGAAACAACTGTCTGTTGTTTGTCGGTGCCACTAGATGTATTGAAAATATCAATTCAAGGTCTTTTTCTTGGGTAAAGAATCAATTTGAAAGTATGCTTAACTGGTACTGACTGACTGATGATCAAAGGCCAATGCAATTTGTACGAGTGACGGGTAGAAAAATGTTATACAAATTTTTGGTAGTCAGAATTGATGAGCTTTTGCGTAAGGGAAATAGTGTGCCATAAGATAAGATTGGTTCACGTGTTCTAGGAATACAATAAGGGTGTGCAAAATCAAATCAAAAGTGTTTCAATATTTTACTACCTATCAAAACACACTAGTTTTATTTATGAAACAAATAAAAAGGTTAAGTGTACTTAAAGGTTAAGGGCTAGGGTTTTTTCAAACTAGATGATATTTTTTGTCCTAAATGTCGTACAAATATCTATCTGAACCGGCAACTGTAGCTGTGTTAAACCTACATTCATACATATTAATAACTTATTTGATTTCTTGGCCAACCACTGGTAAAAGTTTCTGAAATATTTTATGCTTAGTAGTTCAGTAAATGTATCTTTAATCCATTGCTTGTTCTTCAGTTTAGCACTAAAACCTTTTTCACCCTTTTTACTTATTAATCTTTCCTTCTGTTCAAAAGAGTTTTTAATATTTTTTATTCACAAAAGTAGTACTCTACGAAAAACCGAATGGCGAAACTGATGAAATATTTTTTTTAATCTGCAGTACTAAAATAAAAGTGTTTTTATGCTGTATGTATATATATTAATATTTATCATAAATGCACTCTTCAAGTCACACTTACTCTCACCAAAAAAAACTTTCAAACCTAACAACAAAAGAAGAAAATGGAAAATTGTTGTATGATTTTTATTTCACGAAAGTTGGCTGAAAAAGGAAACAACGTAGTTCCATTTACCCAGGTGCTCTCTACGTTGTTGGTTAAAGAGTTCTCAGAACAGCAAGTAGGTTAAGTTACCCTATTGAAGGTTTTTTATTTTTTATTAATACATTGAATTCTCGACTTTTTTTCTTGTTCTGATTCTGATAAATAAAGTGTGACATGGGAAGAAATCCTAAATCTTTTCACAGCTTACTAAATAGTAAAACTGGGAGGACTGGGAACGTCTGAAAGTGGAAAACTAAGCGGCCTTGGTTGGGACAGGTTGGATGTTGGGTTCAACGATAGCAACTGACAAACCAAATGAAAAAACAAATTATAAGATTTAAAAATGTAAAACTGAACAAACAAACTTGGAGTATGACGACTTGATTGATGTATTTTTTCGATGTTATTACTGGAGGCTAGTGACTAAAAGCAGCTTTTCGTCGACTTAACACATTTTTTATTTTAGCATTTCAAAATGTGAATAGCTGTGCATTGCACATGATACATATATCATGCATATAAGTTTTCGTACTCGAGAAAAAGTGAGCAAGAAATGATGCATAAATGGTAGGTGGTTTGTTGGTTATCTGATAGAACAAGTGTATATTATTGACTTTCCTGTCTATTGCAATCATCTCAGGAAGTGCTTTGATATAATTTGATGTCAATAAACAGCAATAAATAAAATTATAGAGAGCTCAAAGCCCTTCTATGACGCCTTTTTTTCGCCTAACTGCATTCGTTTATTTGCTTTGCTGAAAGAAGAGGAAAACTGAAAAACAAACAATGCAATTGCCAAATGTCAAATGTCGATGGTGATATACATACATTTTTAATATTAACCCTTGCAACACCCTTTTTATTTCAACAATCTGTTCGGTATAAGAATACTATTGTATCAGACAACAATATGTAATCTGTAATGCTACATATGTAAGTAAACTGCAAAGATGAGAGGGAGAGAGAATTACGAGCTATACTTTTGAGAAAACTTGTTCTGAAAGTTGTTTGCTTACCACTTGAGAATTAAAGAGAATGCCTGTGGATGTGTGACTATAAGCTTATAGCTTGTTTGTTTGTATGTATGTGTGGGACGTGTTGTTTATATGCCGGTGGATGTAAGAAAAAATAAGTGTTGTAAAGATTTCTTTCTTTTGTGTATTTACAGGGAACAAGATAAACAAATAAACAGGAAGTTAGCATAGCTTGTGTAATAAGAAAACTTATACTTAAGTCTTCGTGGAATAACGAATCTGTTGAGAGTTGGCTGAGAAGGAGCAAGAATTCGTTTTCCTATATATGGAAAGATAAAACTATAAGGATGGATAAAAAGTAGAACGAAATATAGAGGTACAAAAAACAATATTATTATTCGTGTTGTCATAAAAGTTGTCATTTTAAAGGAAATGCTAACTTATGCGTGCTACTATTGTTGTTTGTTATTTTTGGTTGAATAGAGAAGAGTTAAATGTAATAAAGACAGTTTGTGGTAAACTTACCTTTTATTTGGTAATAAGTTATTACAAGGAAGTGAAAGCACAATTTTATACTCGGTACATTTACGGCAAAAAATAATGCAATTGAAATTTCGAGAATGAAGCATGAATTATGATCTCTTTGTTTTTTCTTTGAGTATTTTTTGAGTATTTTTAGGAATTATGTACTTTGATAACAGCGTTTCTCCGTAAAATAAGTACTTTACATATATTTGATTAACGACAATGTACTCTCCTACTTTAAACAATATTATTATACTTGGTAAATCCGATGATAATTAGTTAGTAGTTTCCCCAGTCTATCAAGTGAAAAATAAAACGGAACTTTAAATGAATTCGAGCCAAAACTTAAAAACTTTGTTATTCCCTGTCAAATGTCGGTGGTTATTCCATGTGATATCTTATACTTATTTTTTGAATGTAGTAGGACCATTGTCATTGTCATCATTTTGAATCATTTCCAAGAATTTGGCTCCACAAAAACTAAACTAGAGCTATGAAACATGTGATATTCTAAAATGTCACCATTTTCAAGTACACTTCATTTCTTTGACATTTCATGACGAGTGCTGCCTTAATCTGAATAGTTCCGTTCAAAAGTACTTTGCTTAATTCCTGTCAGTTTTCTTTGATTCATAATAAACTTGCATAAATGTCATTCTATGAAACAGTTACAAGAACTACTTTTTACGATGTAAAGATCTTTGAAGTGTGTTCTTTTGTGAATGTGGGCTTAGGCAGTTTCTCATTAGGCCTAATGAATGATGAATGACTTAAGGAGTTTACTTGCCTATTTTACAAAGACGAAGTACTAATTAGAAATTACAGTGGAAGGAAACTGTAAGGTCCTTACAGTAAGGAAAGACAATTATTATGAAATCGCAAAAATGAGTGAGTTCTTTCATATTAGATACTTGGAATATTTTTAGTTATAGCAAAAAAATTACTGTTATGGAAGGGCTTATATTTTACCAGTCACCAGTATACCATTCTATATATTCTGGTACAGATGTGAAACCAGAGATAATTTACAGTTAGGAATTAGGAAATCTGGCTGTCTACCGTTTCAAAATTAAAGTTAAATTGGGAGCATACGAAGTTGCCTGGCGTTGATTTTAAATGGAAACTCAACTCTCTAAATAAAATGCTGTGAATTGCATAAATAAATTAAATAATGATGTAACGCATAATTACTTTTTACATATACTCAACCGTCATATGTTCTACGAAAAATATGCAGTCTGCGGGGAAAAAGTTTCCAAAATAAATATGTAAATTCATTTTTAACAGAACTAATTCGTCAATGTAAGTCACCTGATATTTGTCTCATATTATTATTCAGCGTCTGCGATTCTATAACTTATAACATTACAACTGAGCAACAATTTACTATTATGGCTTGTCTTAATCCTTTCTACGCAGATAGATTTAAAATGTCCTTGAATGATTGAATTTTTACGCTACATTCGTCATTTTAGACTTGCGAGGGAAAAATACTGGCTACGAAAACATGATATGGTATCTTTGTCAGAAATAACATGACTTCACATAGGCTGTTTTATATCTCCAAATCATTGTCTGTTTTATAGAAGCGTCACGGGAGTGGAAACTGATAAATAAATATAACATTATGACTTCATTCCCTATATATTGACTTCACTTCACAGTGAAATAACGTTTTTTATTCACAGCACGAAACCATCCGCGCTCATTACGAATTTTTGTAGCCATTTCTACTTTTCTTTGTTCCCGTACTTGGGTTTAAATATAGGTTATTTTAGAGTTTTACTTTCAACCTCATTTTCAGAACAAAGTCGCAATTACAATAAAAATTGAAGACAAGAACCTTTCATGTCGTCTCAATAATTTTTATTTGGTGAAATCAAAATCGTTAAAATGAATGAAACAACTTACGTATTCGTATTATCACTAAGATTTGATCAGATTTTATGAAAAAACTACAATCACCTTAAAACACGTGAAAGTAAACTTGGATTATTATTTATTTTCTTCATCATCGCCAAAAAAAGACGCAAATATGTGCTCATGATAAATATTATGATTATGATTGATTTTCTACAAGGGATATCGAAATTCCTGCGATGCAATTTCATATCCTTGTTTTAGGCACATCCGTTTTGATATCAGATAAGTTATACCAAAGTATGTTGGATGCTTTGTTTTGATCCAGAAAATATGTGTAAATTTAAGAAGCCTTATTTATTATTAAGCATCTTGGGTATATTTTGGTACATATCATACGATATCCTCTATCATTTCTGTAAAACGGAGAGAAAAAAGGTTTAAAGATTTTTCCATTGTTTTGCTATTTTTTCTCGTTATCGATCTATTTTACTTATATTTATTATTTTTTCCCTGGCCTTGTTCTCCAAAGGTTCACAATTTTCATTTCTTTGAAAATACTGGATAGAGACTTGTGTGACTCGGCGGAAAGGTTGGATGTCGTGAATAGATGGTTTTTCTTTTAGTATTATTGTCAGTGTTTGTGGCAGTACGGTTCAGTGGTTGACATGTTCGCATAACTGTACAAAAGCAAAAGGGTGGTGAATAAAACAGAAAATGATTTTGACTATATTATTGACAAGGTTTGCTACATTTTGTCTATCTTTTTTGACTTGTGTTGTGCACTAGTGCACCAGATACATCACATAACTACATACTTTCCCTTCTGCTTTCCACTCTTTTGTTTTCTTTTGGAAAATACCAACCAAAGTAAATATGTACCAGAGCTTGGCTACCTGAAACAATGACACAAGATATGCCGAACTTTCATAGCATTGTGACGCTGTTCCATAAACATATTCATTTCAAAGGCGATTTTTATGTGAAACGTCATGTATTCACGATAGTATGGAAATTTACATTGTTTTCCTTCATAGAAAGGAACCATACTGCCAACGACCAGCTTTCCTGAATGTTCATCATATCTTGATCTTGCTTTTTGGCGGAGAATTTACTGCAAACATCGTTTATTTATTTTTGATGATTTGTGTTTTGTATAAACAGTTCACAAAAACTTCCATACTGTTTTCCCTTTTGTTTTGAATTTAGAGGAAGCTGAGTGGCAGTTTGAAATTGCTCCATATCAGCATTTCTACTACCGGTCTAGTTTACTCATATTTAGCTGACTTTTCGTTCATTTGGGAAGAAATAAGGGAAACAATTGAAACTGGTAAGATATAGTTTTCAGGTAGAACTAGACTTCACGAAAGCAAGTAAAAGGACAAACATGTTGTTTTATGTACACCTATATCTTTGGGGACTCATTTAAATTTTATGGAACAAAACAAACCATGTCAGCAGTAAGGTTCCTTGTTCCTTCTTGTCCTTGTCTTGTCATAAATGTGGTAAAAGTAAAATGATATACTAGTTTATTATTATGCATGTGCATCTACATCCAAAATTTCCTTCCCTTGTAGATAAATAGATATGTACATGCATTGTATTCACAAAGGAAGTCTGTAATTTTAGAACATTCCAAACTTCCTTTGTTTCCAATATATTCATCGGATAGAAACCTCGCTGCCATTATGCTTTCGTTTTTAGCATGAATAGCATGCTACTACTTCCATTATTATTTTGATTATCATAGGTACACACGCTACCGTCTGTAATTATCATCATCAACAGCTAGCCCCAGTAGCAGAGCGTGTCTAAATACGAAGGAACAGTGTCATGTCATCATTCTCATTCATAATCATTAATGATCTCCCTTCGAGCCGTCGATGTTGTCTTTCTCTCGCTTTCTCCTTCTGTTAGAATGCTTCGCGTGTACATTTTGGCTTCTGTAATATTCCTAATGAAATCTTCTTTTTACTTATTTCACTACCATCTAAATTGATGCCAAAACGATTATATGACCAAATTTTGATGATGATGATGTTGTAGATGTCATCAGAAATGGAATATAGTTTATATTTTTGTAATAGATTTATATGCAAGCATGAATAAGCATTCCATATCATGATGATTTTCAGCTGGAAAACGCAAAATTCCACAATAGATCCTCCTCACCATCATTTAATTTTCTTTTATTTTTGCTTGGAGATAGAAGTTACGTGAGTACACGAGACGAGTAGACAATAATACAATCATACTTTGAAATACATACCATCATTAACCAAAGTAAAAACGCAATAATGGTGTAAATACTCATTTAACTATTGTCTTTTATATGGTACCTGGTCTGGTACCTTTGAATAGTTTGAATGTACACCAACAAAGTTGTCTGTTACTCTTGGATGAAAATTACATATCAAACTTCCGTGTATACTCGTAATCATTTCAAGCGTACTTTATGCTTCGTTCATTATCACAAAGGTATTTGTAATTGTAATTATAATTGCATGCTTTAATGCTTTGTTTCTCTGTTTGAGTGAACATGCATGAAAGATATGAAAGTAAGAACTGGTGTACATATATAATATATGGTGACAACATACAGTGCAGTGTTTCCATTTTATTTTATATTTTACATGAACGTTCTTCTCTTCTAACTTCAATCAACAAAAGAGAGTGTTGTTAAGCCATGTGAATCCTTTTGTACTAAATTAAAACTTTCACTGAATCTACTTAAGTAGTTGTGTTTAGGTACATGTGATAGTTAAATCTTTCGTGATGACGAAAGCTCAATTTCTACAAAAATGTCACGAAAGAATAAAGAGAATTTGAGCCTAGTACTTTACAGACTGTTTATTTTTGCAACTTTTACTGTGTTACGTTACGCGTTGAATGTCGCAGTTTTACTTGAATAATGAGAGGTTGTTAGATTTTCACACATTGACACAGAACAACATAAAAAAGAAGTTGTATAAGATATACGAAATGACACAAATGTGTAAAACTTCGAACCGGAACTAGTTGCTTTCTATTTACTATAGTTTACTCATTTTGTCTTGTCTGTATCTAAATTGTATTCTAAAAACGTCATGCAAATTCATAGCTTTGCACAAGTAAAGTAATCATAGATGAAAGGAACGAAAAAGGTTGCAAAACAGTTGGTACAAAGGCATTTTGTTGTAGTAAAATATTATCTTAACGCACACATTACATTGCACCGTTGTATGTCAATCTCCAAGCCACTGTGTCCTGTCCTGTGT
Organism: Entomobrya cf. arborea Gr-Col-00668; assembly: GCA_034699025.1. Lineage (NCBI taxonomy): Eukaryota > Metazoa > Arthropoda > Collembola > Entomobryomorpha > Entomobryidae > Entomobrya > Entomobrya cf. arborea Gr-Col-00668. The sequence goes on along the minus strand of JAQIWN010000643.1, from coordinate 14,388 downwards.
CTTTTTAAAAAATGAGGGCTGAATAGCAAAAGTTTGGCTTTCTTTATGAAAGGATGCTAGCGTCGCGTGAGCCGTAAGCGTTTGGCTTTTAAAATAGTGTGTACAAAATGACTTTGATAAACCAGTATAATTTTCTCATATGTCAAGGCGTCGATTTTGGCTATATAAAATAAACGTAATTAGGAGCGAAGTTACCGTCTTGAAGTCTCCAATGATGCTGTGAATAATAATCTATTTTTGAATAAGTATACACACATATATAAATCATGAAAATGTATCATAATATGTCGTCTTATTTGTTCGTTGAAATAGTATGTATACAATTATTAGTAAGAATAGTATGGTCATAAAAGAAAGCAATTATGTACATATTCATAAGCAAAAATAAAATACATTTTATTTTAAAGTGATCTCAAAATTTATTCCATTGTTAATTAAAATTACAAAGAAAGTTATTCAAAAAAAATGATATGGTAAGCCTCAATGCTTTTTACAACTCGATGCTGCTTTTGAAATTTCAAAAAAATGTAAATGTCTTCCAACGACGAACAAAGTGAAAATTACTAATTTTGAATGGAATGAAAAACATTACAGAGGAAAAGGAAATTTTAGTTTACCAGAGTCTCCAGTCAAAGTTAAAACATTCGAATTTCTGTAAATCTACAACAAGCATGCTTTAGGCAGCGACACGGATGAAACAAAAGGCCGCTGTTTATATAAATGGAGATTAATTACCCAGACAAGTTATGCAACCATAAATTCATACTTTTTATACCCTTTTCTACCTACCTTTTTACCGGTAGATAGAAAACAAATGTTCCTACAACAATTATGCAAGTTCAGAATTACTATATTCATATTATTCTCCTGTAACAAATATATTGGCAAGTCCGTTTTCGCTTTTGATCTTACAAATTAATTTCAGACCTTTTATTTCCCTGATTGTAGTAGTAAGTCTACTGCACTTGTTACATAACAAAAACAAAATATAAATTGTGTCAGAATTTTGTGAAATAAAGTAAAACAACATTGTGATGAAATCATGTGAAATGTGATGAATTTTGACGAAATATTTAAACTTTAAAACATAATTTAAAATCTTTGATTTATTTGACTGAAGTTAAAAAAATTTCCTACTTACCGAACATGTAACAAAAAACAGTCTTTTGGCCGAGGTTTCATGGCAAATTACTGGAGCTGAAGAACCAAATATAAATTTGTGAACTAGGTACCTTTTAGGTCTACCCCCTCAGTACCTCAACAATGAAAGTTACATTTATTTGCTTTCGGCGACGTACTGGGAAACAGGAACAAAGAGTTGATGGTAGGGAATGGAACTATTACAAGGTCAAAAGTATTTTACATGTTCTGATGTTCTGCATTCATGTAACATGTTAGCATCCGTCCTACCAAAGTACAGAAGACACACGGTATAAAAATAAATTAGTGGCTGGGGAAAATAAAAATATGGAATATGAAAAAATATACTACACACGTATGTATGGTTCCGTACTGCTTTTCTTTTTGAAACTTGTCTACGTTGTGTATACGAAATTCGATAGAATATTCTTGTAAATCAGCAATTTTTTAACTTTTGTAGTAGCGGAATCCTTGCAGTAAATAGATGAAAAAGAAGTTTGAAAAGCATTCGGCAACGTAAAAAGATATCAAATGAATGAAAAACAGAGACTATATAACAGGAATATACTACTCTTCGCGGTTTTAGTATTCGAAATGAAACACCGACGTTTCTAGAAAAGTGGAAATCTCGGAATACGTAAGCAAAAACAGCTCAATTTTTAGGTTCAAGGCTCAACAAGATCAGAAAAGCAGCAGACCAAAAACAAATAAGGAATAATGGATGTTTTCAATATAAGTGAGAAAGAGAAAGCCTTGGTGGACTCAAAAACCAATAAATTGGTCTACCCCATCAAAGTTTTGTTCATTTCACAGTGTTACTTTATATAAAATAGACAAAAACAAAACTATATTGGCACTTGGCACAATAATAGCTCTTGTCTAAAACGATTGCTAGCTTTGTATAGAATAAATCGAAGTGACATACGTCTGTTTTGTACACGTGCACATTACATCCGTGATTCTTGAATACTTCTGTAAGCTGTTTAATAAGTTAAATCATAAAACTAAGGTAGTAGTAATATAACGATTCCTGTTCAACGTAGAGGAAAAGCCTCGACTATTTGCAACTCGTCAAGTTGATTACCTTGTTTTACCATTCTTCTTTTGAGCTACAACTTCACTACAAATGTAATAAATATTTTATTGCTTGTTGAAAACAGGTAGTCAAATGTCAAAATTGAAATGGGAATACGTGGAAGAAATAGCAAATATTGACAAAATCATCATTCCATAAACTTCAATGCTTTGCATTTGTTGTTTTTCTCATTACAATACAGCTCATGTACTTTAAATATAAATTAATGATTGGTTTACAAAATGATATAGAAAATGTATGATGAAAGGGAAAATTTGGAATGGAAAGCTATATAGTTTCAACATTCTTGATCACAATACTACTATTGATGCATAAAAGAGAATCAACAGTATCTATTATCTATGGTAGATGTACACACAGACAGACTGCCATGCCATGTTTATTAGTAAGCCGGAACAGCATTACTTATAATTTCCTCTTCGTGCGTTTTTTTGTGCACGATTTCTGTGCATCATGATTTCGCATATAACCCCTTGACAGATTGACTCCAAACTTGGTACACACACATATAGATTGGGTGGTGGTCTTGATGCACGACAAAATTTTAGAACACCGGATCCCCTGTGACCTGAGATATTGGGGTCACGTGATCCCCACTAATGTATTTTAAATGGGAATTTTTTTTATTGCAGATTCCGACACTAGACCAATAGCTAAACACAACGAAATGATTTGTTTGACTCCAACACCCCCGGGGGATGAGATATAGGGGTCAAAAGGTGACGTTTATTTTAAACATCGATTCTGACAAAGAATCAACAGCTGAACACAATGAAATGATTTGTTTGACTCCAACACCCCCGGGGTATGAGATATAGTGGTTAAAAGTTGCATGAACTTAAAATGGCAATTTTGACAGTGGATTCTAATAAAGAAAGAAAAGCTTCAGCTATATCTCGTCATAGTCAACTTATATTAGAATGATATTCCGATCCCTAGACTTCCTGTCATATATTCCAAATGATACCATAACCTCAAATGATCCCATGACTCCAGATAACCCCAAAACTCTTCAAAACCGCCGGCTTACTTTTATTTCAATTACCATAGCTAGTTATTGACATTGAACATTACATGTGTACATTTAGAAACACATTTTCAACGATGGCGGAAACAACAGACTTTTTCCTATAGAACTTCACATTCATGTAGATAACTACATGAATTTTGTGTTTTGCAAGAACGTAACTGTTGAAAACAAGATTTAATTCCGAGTTCAAATGAATTTTAAATTACAGATTGTGTGATGTTAAAATGTATTCCAATAAATAATCTGAAACCAAATAATTTCTCAGTTTTTCATTAATTGGTATACTTGAATTAGTTGACAAACATAACAATCAGACTTTTGCTGTTTAATAAAAACTGGCAATTTATCTGAATGCATGCATAGTTTATTTTAAACACTTAAAAGAACTGACACATTTGTGACCTGAAAATCAATACTACTAAATTATTTGGTGCAATTAGCTACCGGTAAAATTAGTAAATTTTAGTTAGAAGCCAGTTTATATAAACGAAAATCTAACTCAACGTTTTGGAGCTCTTCTACTTTCCAATCTAATAAAAAATTCAATTTTCATCATACTGTTCCAATTTAGAGTTTACAAAGATAAAAAAAACTCTATTTCCTTCCGTCTTTGGTAATAAAAAACTCCACAAACTTACATTCAAATGTTTCCCTTCACTGAATTATTTTTCTACCGAAAAAAGCATTCCAAATATTTATGAACTGATCGGAAGCAACTCTTCCTCAAAATGCCCCATGCTGCTATCATATCGTTATAAAAACTAAACCATGAAATTCAGCAACAGCCGAGCCGAAGCACATCAAAATTCCACTTCCACCATCATCTTCTTATTTTTCCGACCAAGTATCTGAATGGCTGTTTTTTTTGCTCCGGATCCATTTACTGATTTATGAGCTTTTTAATGCAAACAATGAATGAACTTCCGCTGCAGAAGAATGAGAAATGAGCAATACTTGTTTGCACACATAATATAATATAATCATAAATTTCTGTAGATATCTTTCTCCATTGATCGGGTTTTTTCGTGCCGCGCCAACTTATCTTATAACTCGTCATAGTCAACTTATATTACATGCCAAGAAACATTTTCAATATAAAAAATAAAATGGCAAAAATTTATCGAACATTCGACGAAATAAGAGCACGGTTTCAAAATAAATGGAGCTTTTATTACGATAATTTTATGAAGATATGATGCAGAATTGATCCGTTTGCTACATATAATGTACATATTAAATTTCTAAAGACTATTCAAAAGCAAAACCAAAATTACAATACAACATTTACAACAGCTATATCGCGTAACTAGTTTCACATTACCCAAGTTCAGGAAAATTACATATTTTGTATTTTTATTTTATGATACACATAGATCACATCATACATAATATATTCAATATTACCATTTAATAAAATGTGTACAATACGTTTTGTTAAAATTGCATGGCTCAGGACATTACAGTACCTATACAGTTTACTTACATCACGTTAGTAAACACAAAGTTTCACCAGAAATCATACACATATATCCAGATATTTTGTATTTCTAGTAACCTTACCATTTAATTTAGCACATTTTAAGTAGAATAATTTGTAATCTATCCTGTCAAATATTTACGTACGTATTACATAAAATGTAGCACAATGACATAAGAGAGAATTATGTATTTCTAGCTTAACTTTATACATCTAATCAACCTACTATAATGTATACACAATTCGTTATCGCAAAAGTCAAAGTTTTATACCAAAATACATTAAAACCTCGACTTGTTTTTTTTATTTAGTTTTACTGGTGTTTCCCATATTATAGTTGTAACTCTTTTCGTAGTTTTAAAATACAAATGTAAGTGTAGAGGTTGGTTTGATAATGGTAATAATAAGCCTTATGGTAAGTAGGATAGTGGTAAGAATGTTATTAACTATACACCCTTCATTTCCTACTTTGCGCATTAATCAAATTTCCTATCTGTTTCCCATTATTTTGGAAGATTTGTGTCTGTGTAAATATATTTGTAAAGTATGTACCTCTTCTTTGTACTTAACCTTTTTACTTTCTCTGTTTTACGAGCTACTTACATTAAGTAAATGGAAATACGTTTGATATGGAAAGGATTATTTTTCGGAATTCATTAACTTTGTGTACTTTTCTACAGTTCATTTGAGTTCAGCTAGCTTTTGCACAATCCGGTGTTTAGGACTGAGATTATAACTCATGATAAAATTGGGGTTATTTGAGATTGTTGTTTAATTGCAGAGAAGTAGAGTATTACGCTATACGGATCCATGTATATTCTTACGAAACGTTTCAAATAAATAGGATATTATGAATTACGTCTTAGTTTATACATTCACCCTTATACGTTTTCATGCATATTTACATTTTACGCAATTTGTTTTACTCATCGTCAATAAATTATCCCAATAACTAAGGATCAACAAATATTTATTCTTGCACGTGTGTAAGATTTATTGTATCTTGTATCCCTTCATTATATAGAACAAATTGGTTTCCATATATAAACATGTTAATTATGCTAATCATTTTATATTCATTCATATAGTATGTACATGTATTAAGGTATGTATACATTTTTTGTTTAAATGAACTCCTTTCCAAGCAGGTACAGATTTTCTTAGAACTTGGTATAAAAAAGCTAAACTCGTAGTTCAATTAGCATGAAAATTGGGTGGATGATATGAGAGAAAAGTCGAGCCCAGCAGGTTTTACGAGACTACGAGGGTGAAAGGCCTGAATCTCTAAATATCATTACCCTCATCATCATCAATCAACTACGGTGTACAACAGTATTACATAGTCTACAGCTATTTTCTTCGTCGCAAAACACCCAGAGAGCACCCGAAGGAGTCTCTTTGTCTTGTCATTCAAAAACATTCATTTTATATCACATTAACACCTTCATTCATGATGAGATCACTAAATACACATTTTCTGCTGAACAACTAAATTGGCTTTCCTAAAGCCATTTACGACGTAGTTTAGCATACTGTTTTTAACTTTGCGAAATTTGAATAATAAACTTTCATATTTTACTACAAAAAGGGGAGAGGTAAAGCTTTAGTACTTTTTATGATTGTATCCTCGCATTTTTATGTAAGGTCATAGGTAGTTAGTTATGTATATTATTATAAGCTTCAAACAAAATAATTACATTTTATCATCATCATTCATACAAAAACAAACACTTTCATCTTCTTTAATAATTACCTAAAAAGACGTTTTATCGTTATCGTAGTACAAGAAGATGTGTGCTGTACAATATATGCTATATATTTTCAAACATTTCATAGGAAAGACACAGTAACCCTATTCCCACAGGTCTTATCACCACATTTAATACTTCAGCAGATACCAACTCATACAAAAACTTTCACGGCCACTTGCAGAGGAATGTTTACAAAGCTAACTTTACAATATAGAGTTTTCTCTGAAATAATTTCTATACGCCAAAATTCTCTTGCTGTGTACCATTTTCCTTTGTTTTAGACGAAATTACAGTCGAACTTTGTTATTACGCACGGTTTGGGGCGTTATGAAAACAGAATGATACTACAACTGTGTTACGTCAGCAATTGAAGATCTCAGGCTGTTATGACATAGCTTGACTGTGTTAGTTCGTGCGGTGGGGATGCATATATATTTTCGAAATTTCAGTCTTCCACCATGAGTTTCTTTAGGGTCCGTGTGGTTTTTTGTGCAAAATATGTTACATGACTGAGAAAACATGCCTAACATAATTGCATGATTTAGTTTCTTTTGTTTGCATACATAATAACACTCCAATTACCTTCATATGTTTTGCAGCAACTCTGTTCCGTACAATTTGCAGTTTTTCAGGTGCCTACACTGTATTGTTGTTTTAGTATCAAATTTAAACGCTCGTACGTCAATGGAAATACAACAAGCTTGTGTACAGCCGAAATATGGATATGTAGAATTCAATTCAAATTATACTTTCGCAATGTGCCGAATTCTTTGCTTTAAATCGTTTATTTATTAGCTGTTATGCGTCGCCCATGTCCATATTCATATTCATAATCGAAATGAAGTGACCTATGCGAAGCTCTAAATTCGACTGTTTACAGATTCCCACAAAATATGCACATGAATAACTCCCAACACTCAAGACTACATGCATATTGTATATGTGGAACGCATTTGCTCGTTTATAGTTTTAACCTTTTATATTCTTTAACAAAGAGCCTCTTTTGTATAAGCTACAAATTATGCGTCGTGGTTTTATGTTCGTAAAGACAGGCGGTGAAAATTCAAAACAAACAGACCTATTTCAACCACAATTCAAACAGCGCAGCATATGTTAGAACATCGGCCACCTATAAAATGCACACAATGTTTTATAACCTAACCAAGTAGTTTAACATCGCATACACTATACAAATATATCAACCAGTTAAATTAATGAAGTTAAATATAGCAAAATAAACAGTTTTACCCAATAGGTTATTTATATGGGCAATTGAAACTTGTACAAAACAAGAAGAACTAAAAGATGTTATGCACCATAAGTTATGACTAAGCACGTTTCTTATTCTGGCGTTGCATGAACTCTTTGGGATCAAATGTAAGATTTCAAAGCTAAACTGCTTGATCGAGCAAAACTACAATTTCAAAAATAACCACAATTGTAAGACACAACAGGAGGAACAGTAAGCATGAAGACCCAAGTCTATGTAACGTAACTAACGAAGAGCCAAATTTGTAGTTCAGTCCGTACTAAAAAAATCGTATGAAAGCGACTCTTGCAGGCTATGAAATAAATCTTGGTTTGCTACCTACATCAAATTGTGCACAATAATGCACCTATGACATTTGACATATAAACTATATTAACTAACTAATTCCATATTCTTGTCATATCCTTACTCCCTCCTCTAATGATTTTCTCCATCTTCTCAGTGGCAACATGGATATTTTTTAAGACCATTTTAATATTTATGTGGATATTTTCGAACAAAATACGAAAATTCATGTTCATGCCTTTGCTTGTGCTAGTGTTGAGTAGTGCCGTAACAGTGAAGATATGTAGGTTGTACAGTTTATGTGACATGATCTTCTCTTCTCGTTTGTCGTTTAATTTACCTTTTAAAATCCCTTTTATCCTTTCAAACCATCATCTTTCCCTCTTTTCATTGTTTTAACATTCCGTTAACATGCTATTTAGGAGGTATTATTTTGTTAAAATGTCTCACAACAGGACACGACAGCGACCGACGCATAAAGTTAAGCATGGAAAATATCAAAAGGGTTTAAAAACTGAAGTGTAGAGTCCGTGAACGGTACATTACATTTTTTCTTGCATACTGTACTATGTGACATTTTATGTACTTTTCTGTAGCATGGATGCCTTGTTAAATTATTCCTTTCTCTTTAGTATCAGCATCAACGCCTCCATAAAAACTCATCCTATAAATACTGGCCTTTTTATACTTCTCTTGTTTGTGGGCTTCTCACCATATAAAATTTTATTATCACCTAGTGTTATGTTGTGTTGTTACTTTTTGCCTATGAAATGAAATCTAGTTAGTTTCGCAATAGCCCTTTCTCCTCCTCATCATCACCTTCATACCAACTAGCATGAAGCTGATTCCCGTAGCAGTGGTAATTATTGTTATTAGTATTCACTCTCCCCGAACCTTGCCGACCATTATTTCCAGTCATTGTTGAAGGTGTAGGTGCTGCTGTTGATAAAGCGCCACATTTACCATTACAACATTTACCCTCACAAACACCCACACGACCACCAACGTTACCACCTTCACCCAAACCGGAAGAGCTTCTCGTGGTACCACCATCTGCCACAGAGCCCGAACAATAGCTTGCCGTGTCATCAGTGCCGTAATCAGAGACAAAGTCAAAATGGTCCGCTTGCTCCCTATGAAAGTCCAATGCTTTCCGGTTGGGGAAAATGCTGTCACAATGTGAACACCTGCAATTTGTAATCAAATAAAGAAAAAAAGTCTATTCAGTAAAATACTTGTGTACAATGACATGACATAATAGTTGTTAAACGACGATGATGGTGGTAGTGGTAAAAAGGGAACAAAACGATGAAAATGGTAAAGAGATCCAAGGGATTAATTAATTGAAAGCATCTAGCATCTCTTGCGGTAAATCACACACACGCTTTCCAAGAACATGAACTAAATGCCTTTTGACATAAATTTACAGAAAGATTTTCGTGCCTTGTTTATGTAAGTACATCTCCAACTCCAAAAAACACCAGAAATGATATAAATGTGCATTCATATGTATAAATGATGGTAAATCCATAACAAACAGTAGGCCAAAGTGCAGGCGTAAAAAAGAGGTGGAATAAGATTAATGAGAAAAAAAGCACAAGTAAAGGCATACGGGAAAAGGTTCTATAAAGTCCCACAAAAAAAGTCTTTTCATGTCAAGAAGCTACCTCCGCTCCCTTAAAGCAGTATAAAAGCTTTATCCTTCTCCTGTGCAACTAATTCCTTTGCAAAAGAAAACTTATGCTTTCTTTCAGTCAGAGAAGTGGAGAGACACTTTCTACCGAAAAAAAAACATAAAGAACCACGTTTTTTTTTGTATGGACATGCCATCATCATACATACAAGCTTGTACACCAAGTAGGTAAGGATGAAAACTATTCAAAAAGGGATAAGGGAAAAGTTGTTTTTATAAAGCTGCTAAATGATAAATTGCAAAATGAATGCTTTTTTGATATAACACCCAGCACATTGAACGAATCAGCCTTTCCTCCCAAAGAAAAAAACGGAAAGAAAGGAGTGCAGGAAAAATCGCATGTTTTCTGCTTTATTAGACAACACATTTCTCACGTTCTTATTTGAAGGCAACCTTGTTGTCTCGAATCTAAAGCCCTAGTTTGTAAAAAAAAAAGTATAGAGAGAAACGACAGAGGATAGGAAAATATTTTATAGTAGTTAAGCCTTCCAATGCAGACTTCCTTATTCATTTTTACTGGCTTTACTGGTATTCTTCGGATGTCATATTGAAGGTAAATATATAAAAGGAAGAAGAAAATTCTCAGATATGCAGACAGACACCGACACCAACCGACGTGCACTGTAAACTTCACTTTAGTGTGCAATATTCAGGATATTTATTTGGTCATATAGCTGTCATGCCACATGCACAGAATGCATAAATACATGAAGCAAATAAAACTTTCTCCATTGAATACTTTTAGAAATAAATTGTAAATACCTTGTGGTATGGTGTACATTGTATGTTGTACAAAGAACATTTTATTCTTTACAACACACATATTATAGCATACTGTCTACATAAATGAATTTTATAGTCTTCTACAGATAATCCTTAATCATATGTCATTTCATGTGCCTGTCTACTTCTACCCTGCCTGATTATTAAAGCAGCATGATATTTGCCAGTTAGAAAGACGAATCAACAATTATTCCTTCATTTCACTATCAAAGTTGTCTAGTTTCCATCATTTGCTTTTTTTCTGTTTAACCTCTCCTTTCTGACGTACTAATATGGAACAATTTCAGTCACTGGAAGACATTTTTCCGACATTCGTTATTTACCTGTTTTCCCATCATCTCATGTTCCTACTTCTTTTTAATCATGTATCACTAAATGTATAATATATTATGTTCCTTAATGGTATACCATATTATTATAAAACTTCAGCTAAGATATTTCACCTGAGTCTTTTGCTATTTCCCTTTTTTCCTCATTCATTTAAGATTAATGTGGGCTAATTCCTGTCATGCTTTTTTGTTCCATTCCGAAAGCAAGCAGTAGAGAAAGTCTAGTTAGAGCACACAAAATCCTCTAGTTAGGTAAAGTGAAATATATTTCGACATTGGTAGTGGTAGAAAATGTGTGGCAATAAAAGGGGCATGTAAGTGGCGTAGTATGCATTATTTTATGAGTAACTTTCTAAATTGGGATGTTCTCAGGGAGGGATGAAACATACTGTCCGATATCGTCGTTCGAGATAGGGTTTCAACCTTGGTATTCATCAGAGACTGTACGAAGGTGGACTTAATAGTAAATAAATAATAAAAGAACTACATATCGACTACCCAATTGATCTACCCTGGAAATGGCTTCAATAAAAAACAACTGCACACTTAAACGATTCTCGTTTAGTGTTTAGGAGAAATTTATAAGCTATATAAATGTAAAATATTTCAATCTAGTAAGATAAGGCAAATACCATCATAATAATAAAATCATGGACACATTTTAGTTGAATTATTTATAAATTGCAAATTTATTCCATGTTTTCTAGAAAATGTTACTACTGTGAAAAAGTGCAGAACTGTCATTGTTCAGCTATCTGTGTGCATTAAACTAATGACTAGAGTGAAAACAGTCATGCAAACAATGAAACCAAACCATGCAAAAGAATTGTTGTTATTTTAAATGTAAATCAACACAAGAAAGATCTAAAAGGGGTAAAACTACTGTTTTATTTTGCTTCGCTGCATTTTTGTTCCACTCATTAAGCCTGCACAAATGTTTTCTTATGAATGTGTACATTTGCTGTAGGACTCCGCAGTTACATGTTGTCTTTCCCACAGAACACCTACAATTTCCTGCTTTCACCTTGTCTGTTTACATATGCTCACAGCAATCTTTTATTTACAATTCTAGTATTGCTAACTATACCTAAAGAATAATTTAATGTCTGTCGTTCCATTCTCTATTATCTACATCTCCACTAGTAGTACTTTTTTCCGGCTTTTCTCCCAAAATTTCTAAGAATATTAAACTGTCTCATTTGATAGGGGCCGATTGAACTTTTTCCTGCAACTTCCACATGCGTAAACAACCTGATATTTTCTGAGCATTTAAAATTACTTATGACACTAATGTATAAGAGGTTTGGTGAAAATGGGACCACGCATATACGAGTACCGAGGGTTTCTCCAAAAGGGGCCATTTTGGGGTGTCTCAAAACATACGGCCCGTATGAAAACTTTCACCTACAGCCATGATTGAGCTTTAAGCGTGAATAATGTTCGATTAAGGTCATTTATTCACAAAAACATTCACTTTGGGAAAATGACTTCGGGTGTCACAACCTCAATTTCTACATGTCTACTATACTATTTTTTCAGAATTTGAAATTTACTTTCCTGCAGCGTTAGTTTGTTTTAAAAAAATACATTATTTCTAGTTTTGCTACTTGATGCTACTGTGTGCATGACACATTTCATTCTGGAATTATTATTTCCAGCTTTTTACCTTATACACTTTTGTGGTTGGAAAAACATGAAAAGGTAGGTCATGTGTTTGTACACTGCCTTCTCTTATATCTTTGTAAACTTAGATATTGTGTGCAAACAGAGGGAACAAGTGTCTATTTTTTATGGCTGAACTGAGTCAAGAGACCAGGGAAAACTTCTTGTGTCGCATCACAGAAGAAGAAAAATAAGGTAGAAAAAATCGGAATCTTCAGAGGATTCCACATAAGTATACTATGTGCTTTACTTTTATTTTTTTACTTCTATTTTTCTTTGTAGCGAAGAAAATCCATTATTTTCTCATTCAGTCTTGTTGCCAGCAAACAACAGTTTGAAGTTATAAAATGATAAGAATACACACAAAATGTAGAAATGAGAACGTAGCATTTTTATACAACACAAGCAGATCACAGAGTATTACAGTCTTACGGAAATGTACTTTAACTGCTTAATTCTGCTAGGATGCGTTTGATCACGCAAAGTATTTTCATGAAAAGTGAAAGGCGATAGCAATTTTCACCTCGGCTACATCATGCACAAGAGAAAACGAAGTTATCTCCTTTCATTTCACGAGTAAATCATTGAAATTAAGATGATATACAAAGTATAGCCTTCCCATTTGAAAAAAAATGTTGTATATTTTTATTGCATACCACGAAGCTATCATTATCATACTTTTTTGACTGGTTTGGTTTATGGATACCGTCTTTGTGATGCAGAGCATTGTAATGCGTAAAATGAAATACATTTTTTGTGAGTCATGCCATGATGGCGATGGCACTGCACTGTTTATACTGTCTTTCCAAAAGCTTATTTCGCGGTTCTGCTGATTTCTAACTCATTTTCAGAATGCCAAAAATATCCCTCATGTGAATGCATAGAAATAAAGAAAGCAAGAGGATCTACGTCTTTCATTTTGAATGAAAACATAAAAAAAAACATCCAGAGGCATTATTTTACAAGAAATATATGATATTATTATTGAAAATATATATAAAAAAAGTTGAGAGATATCATGATAAGCATGACAGATACTAAATGCATAACAAAGCGTGCTCTATTTTTATATTCTGAATAACAATGTCATCAATAAGTGAATGCAATACCATAAATGACATTCTTTCTATTCCACGTGTATGCAGACACAAAAGAAAATGCTTTATTAAGCAATATCTCCAAACAATAAAAAACATTATACTGAAAGGATCATTAAACAGGATATTCTACTGAAGAGGATCATCTTGTAAGTAGAGAAAACATTTTTTGTGACATATTTTATAAATAATATTTTAGAATATATTTTAGCTTACCCATAATGCTTCTTCTTCTCCTGATGATCAGAAAGCTTCTTGATTGTTGGATATGCACGATCACACACTTCACACGTGAGTACTTCTTCACCATCATCATCGTCATCTGTAAATAAAAAATAGACAAGATAAAGTTAGGGGCATGTTGTGTATATTTTTCTACGCAGACGATAAAACGATGTACATAAATGAAGGGAAAAGTGGGATCAGACATGACACCATTAAATCAACTTATTATTATAATGAATAGTGGAAGGCTTCTCATGGAAAAATATGAAAAAACGTGCTTACTTGACTTGTTTTGCTTAAAAAAGCAAATTGAAAATTGGCATACACCATACACCCGTTTCAAGGGCGTTCGCGAAACGCGCACATTTAATACTATGCATGCTTTTCACTTTTTCTAGATTACAAAAAAAAACCCTCCGAGACTTATCGTGACGCAGGCGCTCAAAAGATAGGGATTTAGATTTTCTAAAGGAGGTTTCATGCAAAATTTAATCTTTTGACAGCCGATCTATCCTAAAAGTACGTAGATAATCTTGGGAAAAATCACTTC
>JAQIWN010000642.1:0-29038 GCA_034699025.1 Entomobrya cf. arborea Gr-Col-00668 | reverse complement strand
TTCACATTGTGCATAGTGCATACAAACGACATTTTCCGCAGCCGGTCTTTTTTGTCCACCAGACTGTAAATATCAATACGAAGAAACGGAAGAAAGTAAAGTGCAAAGTCACAAATGGGCATGGACCACTTTTGTGTCAAACCTATTTCTTAAGCTCCCATCACTATAAATCAACTATTTTTTTTACCAGATAACTAGCAACCTTCCAGTTTGACTATCATCGTCGACAACATGCATAATAATATTAAGTTCCTCACAGAAAATAAGCTGCACATACATAAGAATGTGAAAGTCATGCTGTTCTCCCAAGAATGTGTCTGCTTGTTGCGAAACGAGACTTTGAAAGATAATCTAAATACTATTGACGGAAAACACCTACCATTTCTACAAGGTGGTATTGCGTACAGTGCATGCGGTGAATGTACAAGTCTCAAATAACCTGAGTAGAACACATACAGAGAAAACCATCACTTTCCTCAATCCAATTCAATCAAGAACAATATCATTCTCTATTATGGTGGATCAAACTCCTCCGATAGCACTAGCGGAATTACACAGTCTATTTCATATGAACATCTCTTCACGAGCTTTTTCCCCTTTCCCCTCTTTCAAATACAACAACGTAGTCGTACGTTATTACTATTACTATTGTAACTATTATTGTGTGTGTATGCATCACGTATATTTTTTTTTGCTTCCGATCTGATGCTGTGATCGCATTCTTCAAGGTACCTAACATACATGCCGTTGTAGACACGTGTTCATACAGAAACCAACTGTCATGGATAAAGTTGACTCAATTATATATACATAAAATGTTAGATGCTTTTCTTATTGCTTTATATAAATAAAAAAGGTATATGGCTATACTACAAAGAAAAATTACTCTGAAAATATACCTTTACAGAGAAAAGCAATGACTAGAATGAATAGTCTGTCTACTTGTAAAGAAATGATGAAAGTTTCAAAAGACCTTCAAAAGTATACACAGAAGCGGAGCACACGGGCATTCCTACAAAAAATTCTTTTTAAAGCCACTGACCATACATAAAATAACGCTCAGCATGAATACGCATGCAAAAGCCTTCATACACAATAAACTTTTACACGTGCATGTGCGTTTTCTCTGTCCAAAGTGTGTTCATAGTGTATCGTTCGATTGTATTGGAATAGTACATTATTTTTCGTTAGAAAATAAGTATGTAAGAAGGGATCCGTGAAAGAAATGGTTTGTTGGAAAAGTATGGTCGTTGATGTTCTGTCTTGGTTGTTGGACTTTCACGCAGGAAAGGTGGAGAGGCATGTGTGGGAAAATACCATTTTTCATACACACACAAACACAATATACAATGCTGTTATCTTCAAAGTCTTTTTTAAACAAAATTTCATTCACTTTTCCTCTTTCTTGTGTTCAATCAAGCAGTCGTTTTCAAATTCTTTTTTTTCTGTGATAGGTGAAAACACTTTCATCCAGACATTTTCACTAACAGAATTGCCTTTTTAGAACAAAAAAGAAAAAGATTTTTATGTAACATGTATGTAACTTGTTCACCAGTTTAGTTCAGTTCACCATCAGAGCTGCATATAGCAGGAGATTTAGCTATTCTTAACAAGCCCATCAAATTGAAAGAACAACTTTCAATTTCTCATACAACCGCACACACGTGTAGCCAACAATTTACGTCGTCGTCATTGGTGTCCTAAATAAATACCCATCATGAACACTTTTTGGTCTTTGACAGAAGTGTAACGGATCTACGAACTTGACAAACAGGATCACCACCAGCCAAACCAGACCACCGCAATCACAAAACCTTGCATACAAAATGGCATAACTCTGCCCAAATTTGTGATAGAATAAATACTCAAGGAAGTTTTACTTGAGATGGAGAGACCAGGAAAAAAAGTTCCGGAGGTGATTGCTTCCTGTATATCTACATGTTTCTGTTAACGTTATATCATGTGACATGTGACCCTGCTGGAATTTTCGTTTAACTATCAACTAAACATACAGATATACTTTGTATAAAGCCAATCCAAAACAGAAATACGTCCACGTTTTTTATACTACCATCTACCATCATTGCCCATGTCATATTTTTTTGTCTTATTGCTCCAATGGAAAATTGAAACAAAAAAGTAAAACTATATTGCCCCTCTCACAAAAAAACCAAGTATGGATCTTTACGAAAATGACAAATCATAACAAGAAGAGGAACTATGAACAAGTTTTGAAGAAAGAGGCAAGAGAGAAGGAAGCCAGGTTTTAGGTAACTTGCCGGAATCTGGATTGAATCCACCAAACTTTGTTTTTTTCTTCTTCTTCCACCAAAAAATTCTGCCACTTCATTAAGCCAGCAAAGATTGGCAGTGTACCTTGCTTTACTTCCAACCTTTCATGCAGCTTTACTATACAAGTTAGCTAGTTTTTTCACCACCAATATCATTACCAACTAACTACTCCACATCAAGAGGTACTCTGCTCAGGAAATATACACGCTTATTTCCAAGTATACTACGCCTCAGAGAGAGCGAGCAGGAGGTAGAAAATGACATCGAAAAGAAAAGAGGAAAGCGTCTTCAGAACTTTTTTATCAGTCACACAAGCTACTTTTCTAACTTTATACCTGAAGAAAAAAAAACCTTCTAATATCTCTCCCTCTTTCTCTTACACACTCCTTGACTTTTTTCCCTTTATCCCCCAACCAACTTGTTCTTCTACACTTTTCCCCTTTACTCCAATAATGATCGTTATAATATGGCAGCCTGAATATATATCATCATCACTATGCATATCGTTTTACTCATTTATACATACTTCATCATATAACCACGATCCCATGTTAAGATAGACTGAAAGGTATAAATGCCACAAATATTTTTTTTTGTTCTTCCATCACACTTTCTCCTCTTGACAAGAAGCTTCCCTTTTTCTTTTTATTTTCTCATTAGACTTTTGCTCCTTTTTTCCTCTCGTCATCATTATCATCATCCTTGATCATGTAGGTATACATAAAGTAAAAAAAATACCGCATACTGCCATCAGCATCATCAAGCTAACCAGCCAAAAAGAAAGCCGCTTCTTTTCCCTAAAAAAGTAGCCAATGAGTTTGTTACGTTACAACTCATTCCCACTCCAGTAAGTAGGCTCCTAAAAAATTTGTAGATATTATTGCTACTCGTATTATTAATATAGAAAGCATATTCACGTGCGTGTCAAGTGAGACGAATGCTCACTTTTTCACCACTCCTATTTCATATTATCTCTTCTCAATGGTTCTACAACAGTAATAACTAGCTTAACTTTCTCCTTTTTTCTGTTTCACTTTCTTTATAAAAAATGTACATACTTTTTGTTTTCTCCTTCACGTCTATTTTTGTGGTCTGCTTTGATACACACAACCCAAAAAGAAAGATGTATGGAATACCAGTAAAAGAAGTAGTATAGTGTTGCCACTTGTTTTCTTCACTGGTATATGTGTGTGTGCAAGGAAGGAAAATCAGAAGGGAAAATACCAAAAAAAGAAAAGAAAAAGTTTTATGCATACACATATATATCAAAGTTCTTATCTTCTCTCTTTCTTTTTTCTTTCTTTCTGGCAGTTTTTTCTGTCTTTCCTTCTTCTTCTTAACTCTTGCTGTTTTAGTTATGGTAGATGAATGAAAAGAGTTGAAGGGGAAATGCTGTAAGAAGGGCAAGCACGAATTGTTGTAGGACTGCTCAAGAGTTTCATAAAAAAAAAGGTCTTGTACTTTTCCACGTATATAAAAATACATTTGCACTTGTTATATAACTATGCAATATATAAGTTCACATACAAGCCATACTACATGCTTAGATACTTACACAAGTACAGAGAGAGAAAGAGAGAGTCAGTAGAGCAGACCACCTCATGAATACTGTTCTTCTTTTTTGTTTAGCGTCTTTTTCTGTTCTTCATCATCTTCATGCTTTCTTTCTTTCTCTTTTTAGCTTCGAGTGAGTTTTGTGATAATGCAACAAGGCTGTAAGTTGGTTCTTTGGTATTTTTTGTTTACGTTTATTTATTCCTCGGTACTTTCTTCATTCATAATCTAGATCACTTGCTGTCTATATGTTGTGCACTGAAAAATCAAATTGTATTGTGTATTGTACTTCAGACGATATTTTGGATTGCAAGTGCTACTTATTACGACGTCTTCAACATACACATTGGCTTCATATAGTTAATGACTTCTGTATAATTTTCTAACAAACCTACATATGTACCTTCAAGTATAATTGAAGGAAATGAATAGATGGATCACTTGTTTAAATGGAAAGTATCTAATATACAGTGAATATGTATTCATGTATATCTTCCAACTTGATAAACAAGTGGGTTTCATTTCAACTTAGGATTTCACCACAAGCGACTGCCAACCAAACCAGTAACCAAACACAAATTCGTATTAAAGCCTACTTGCCATCGTATGCATGTACGTACACCCATAATCCATAGATTTCTAACAAGTGAAGAAGAACAACAGCAGCACAGACAAACATTGAACAAAGCATACTTTTTCATATTCTTTCTATCTTTTCTTTTTCTTCTTGTTCTCTTCTTCTTCTTTCAAGCCTGACTACATGTGTATAACTAACGAAGTTTCAGGGAAACAACATACAAGAATTCCGACAAGAGGCTTTGTATGATAATTTATGAAACAGGGTTTTTGAAAGATTTACAGCTTTACATTTTTTTCTCCTCTCGTTCTGTTTTTCTAGCTCTCTTACTTTAGTACTCTCTTCTACTTTCATACTTTTTTTCTTGTGCAGTAAAGACTTCTTTTACTGCTTTCAACATGTTTCTTCTGTTCAAGTAGTGTACAAGAATGTACATACCATTACATTTTATAAACTAATAGGATGCATATATTTATTAAGTAGCGAAAGCTACTGATTAACTTCGCGCAGCCTGTCTGTCTGTCCGGGTTCACGATAACTCGAGAACACATTGGCTGATGTAGACCAACCTTGGTCCAGAGGTACCCTACGTCAATTCCAAGTAACCAAGTCAAGTTTGACCCCAAAAAATCAACGGGTCAAAAGTTTAAGACAGGAACTTGTAACAAGTGCTATATTTAACCCCACACTTGACTCCAAATGGCCCCAAGATACTTGATCATAAATGACCCCGTTCGTGACTATAAATGACCCTGTATGCGACTATAAATGCCCTCAAGTGACCCCGTGCTTGACCATAAATGACACTGTTTCGCTACTTTGCTAAATTTGTGCTTGCAAGGTTTATTCAGTAACACAGGTATTATTGTTACTTATTGAGATATTCCGTCCAAATGATGGCTCAAAATCTTGAATTCAGATCAAGTTAAAATTTAGGAAAAAATACTTTAAAGATTTCACTAAGCCGTTGTAGCCTAATAAAATCGACATAGAGGTTTGGACTAAATCTAGTATGATTTATGGTGTTTTTGAGCATTTTGCTACTTTAAGAAGTGTACTGGATGGAATATCTGTTTATTTTAAATTGGCCGCTCCTTCCTGATTACGTTACATATGAAGTTCTTTTACTTTTCCCTCGAATATTATGTATGGGCTTTAGTCTTTTCTCTCAGCCTGCCAGAGAATGTTTGAATGTTGTTCTCGTGGTTTGTATTCCCTTTACAATGTGCGTGTGCCTTCCCCTGTGCTCCATGCCTACATGAATTTGGAAATGAATGAAGTGTAAAAGAATAAAAATGTTGAATGTTGGAATTCGTATATATTTTACTCATGCATGTGAAATTTGTGTTGGTGGTGGCAGTGCTGTGGCGACGGTGACAGGTAAATTTTTATGTGTGTAAGCCAAACGGAGTGGGTTTGTAGACCAAGCTCAAGTTTATGAGGTTATGTATGCAGACATAAAAGTGCAATTGGGGTTCACGGCGCCGTTATGGTAAACCGTTATCAAAACCTGAGAATCATAATAAATAATTTGTTTTAGAAAAACTAGGAGGAAATGAAATAAAGATGTACCTTTTGAACCTCAATTTACCTGTAGTCACAGGAAGCTAAAAGCCTGGAAGGATAGTTACACTAATTGCAGCGATAACACTTAGAATCAAAAAAGTAAAAGAGCAAAAAATACAACAAAATCATTATAATATTTAGTTAGAATGAAAACATTAAAGCACACATATTGTGCAATTGCATTGAAATATGTATTATAAACTTTTACTTAGAAATGCTTGTTGAAATAATGCCTTTAAATTTCAAATGATTAGCTTGTTCATTCAAGGGGATGGTGTAGCCAATCAAATTACTGATGCCACATTTAAAAGGCACATGCATCATGAATTTGCTTAGAAATGTTTTGACATGAAACTTGTTATTTTTAGCTTCTACGGAATCATGGATACATGTGTGATTGTATTTTGTTTCCAATGGGTCTAACACGTCTGGTTGGTTAAACTAAATTATTCCTTGAACGAGAAATTTAAGTAAAAAAATCTGAAGGACTGAACTTGATACACATGTGGAATAAGGACGCTGTTCTTGTTAAAATTTCGAAATGTATTTTACAGACAGGAACTATGAGCTTCATCAAAAACTTACCATGGTATTGTTTGGGACTTGGGATACTAGTGGAAATGTTTAATTAGCATGTAAGCCTTATTACCTGATTTTTTGTAAAATTCGTTACTCTTTAGGTAGAATAGTTACTTGTTTTAAAAAGCTTATTAATTTTTTGTTTATTACTTGTTTTAATCGTTGCAATTAAGCCTTTTTGAATTGATAATTCTATATTGAGATCCATACGTTATTACTTAGATGAAAGCGAAGAGTCAGCCAGTATTGATTCCATCATGGTTGTCCATCCGTCTGTCTATCCGTCTGTAGGCACGATAACTCATGAACACGTTGAGTGAATTTGCTCATATTTGGCATGAAAATCACTAAGGTCACGGGCAAGAATGATAGTGATTTTCAGCCCCCTAGGTAAAACCCTATGGTCAAGAGTCAAAGTTGAATATTTTCAACTTGTTCATAGTGTACATTTAAATAGCTCAATCGGAAGCTCTCGTCAAGTAGATCACAAACCATGTTTCACTTTAGGTTCTTCATGGACCTCGTTTATTCAAAAATCTGAGTCAAAGGTGACAACCAACATGTCACGTGACATCATTCTAAAGCATGTTTCATTGACAACTGCAATGATCACTAGTAGGCATCGTATTGTTTCAGCTACACCGTTATGATCGCTGTTACAGCGGGTTCATTTGTGCTTGTTGTGAGAAATTTGTTTGTTTTGAAATAGTTTAAAGCAATAAATTAATAAAACAGGTAAACCTGTGGTTAGGTAAGTGCCAGATGGGAACAAAGTATGAAAGTTACGAGCGGCATCGCCGGCTGGGAACTATAGATCTAAAAACAATAGTCAACTAATCAAGCGTTAATAATAAAATCATTTAAAAATAATCCGTATTTCAAAAACTATTTACTTTTAGACATGGGTCTTCTGACAAAGTTTGATCCCAATGTCCTAGTCTATTGAATAGTGCAATAAAAATTTTGCCATTTAAAAACCGTGAAACCATGTAACCGTTATTTGACCGTTACTCCGGTACCGTTAAACTGATTTGGCCCAAAATCAGTAGGCTTATTTCCATAGACCATGTGAACTTGTATACCAAGTTTTATATCAATAGGTTGATATATTTGAAAGTTATCGTGGCCACAAACCGAGAGACAGACAGACTTTTCTCCCCCTGCCATCAAGTGATCTTATAAAGTACCATTCTGGCACTTAATAATTACAATAAATTATTTGAAATTTATGTTTCCACTTCAGAATTACTTTAATTTATTATTGATATAGATACAATTCGGAAAAACTTCTATGACTTGTCGTTTAATTTAAAAGAGTATTATTTTTACGTCCCCGGGCGACTTCCGACATACCGGACATGATTGTGTATTATCACTGCACGAGTTTAAAAAGGCACAAATCCTTGACATAAATCAGTCGTCTCCGCTCCAGTGGCCAGCCAACGTTAGTGTACATCTACGTCAATTTCTGGTACGCCTTTCATACTATGTGCATGCTTTGAACACTAAAATGAACGACGTAGTTCCATGAATTTTTAGATCTAAAGAATAGAACATGTCGTGTACTTGTTGAAATTCTTGCGGTGATACCAAAACCGTTTTCAATAATTTACGTCCTTGTGCGTCAGATATCATTAGTAAATGATCTCACTTACTTATGTAGTCATGAATGGCGAAACAGTTGGAGCATTACTGTTTAGTAGAATAAGTAAGTAGACTGGTACTAATTCGAAAAAGATGGAATTAAAAGAAATTAATCAAAAGAGCCGACTTTTTTGTTAATGATATCATTCTCATCATCATTTTCATCACTCATCTTCTTTATCTCATCTTCTTGACTCAACCCGACGACTTGACTAATGTTCCCGGTTGACTGACTGCATTCAGTTGTTGAAGGATTTGTTTGAATATCATCTTCTCATCTAACAGTATTTGAATGAACCGTCAAAGTCAATCTGCATGAGTGATGATGAAAATGGAAAGAAAAGTAAATGGAGTGCTGGTTGAATGAAAAGGTATCAGAACGCGAAGAAGGGGAAAGACTTGTCTCAAAAACTTACAATCTTCTTATTTATCCCTATACAATAAAACAGGTAAACCTGTGGTTAGATAAGTGCCAGAAGGGAACATACATAGGATGAAAGTCAGGGAACTATTGATCTAAAACAAAAGTCAACTATCAATAGTCCATATTTCAAGAACTATTGACTTTTAGACATGGGTCTTCTGACAAAGTTTGATCCCAATGTCCTAGTCTATTGAATAGTGCAATAAAAAATTGCCGTTTAAAAAGCACGGAACCGTTAATTGGCCGTTACTCCAGTACTGTTAAGACCGATTTGGCCCAAAATCAATAGGCTTCTTCCAGTAGACTATTTGAACTTGTGTACCAAGTTTAATGTCAATCAGTTGATCCGTTTGGGAGATATCGTTGGACAGACAGAGTTTTCACCCCTCCACCTGTCATCAAGTGATCTTATAAAGTACCATGCTGGCAGTTAATAAATGATGTTAATGATGATGACAGCATCCATTCGTTTATTTTTAGGCAAATGAGCTGCCCGTGTGTGTGTCTTTACTCGGATTCACCTCATCATCTCCGTCATTATCATTTCAATTTAGAGTTCATCATGATTATCATCAAATCCGTCACATCTCCATATTTAACTTAACGCACTGTTTAGTTTTATACACAAGGTTTTGTACATTTAGTATGGTTATTTCATATTTTTATGCTAAAGTATCACAACAATGGCAACATTTGGACCCACATTTCGCCTCCATGTCATTTTTACATTAGCTATTCAGTAGATATTAAGGAGTGATTAGCAGTTTAGCTTATAGACTATCAAAAAACAGAGAGTTCTAAAGAGATGTATCATCTTTGGAATGCATTTCCATTTTGCTCACAAAACCAGACTTTTCAGTAGTAGTTATCTCCTTGGTGATGATAAAAGTGACAGGGATGATGACGATGTTAGTGAGGATGCCTCGTTTTAATGTGTTGCATAACAGTTTACAACCTCGGGCGGGGGTGCAGCCGCTATAAACATATAAAGAGATTATATTTATGGCTTTATACACTACTGCACTCCCTTTTTACTAACATAACCCCCATAAAAACAAGCAGAGAAAAGTCCTGTTTATATGATTATTATGACTTAGGGCGTCTGGCTTGGCTTTGTCTCCCTCTCACTTTCACTGTCTATCTTTCCTCTCTTTCAGTTGTTTTATGTATAGTAATAAGTAATCAGATGGAATATGGAGATCACATTTATTTTGCGTTTGTCTATCATATTATACCTTGTGTTATAACTGTAAAGTCTACTTATGTATACGAGTATTAAACATACACACTCTTTTTTGTGTGGAGCCACGGACCATTTAGCATTTTCTTCTTGTTTTCCTTTCTCCGCACTTTTTAGGCTTCTACTGATGAGGTTGTTACTGCTACTCCTCAGTACTCATTCATTTGATACATACAAAGCGAAAGAGTCAAATTATGTATAGTGAATGTTAGGAGAACTTGGAGGAATGGATTTTTGTGCGTAAGAGTATACCTACCTATACGAAATGTGTATTGAATGCACTCTGTGCCCTGTGCTACCGCACTTCAGCTCGTTTTGCCTTTTGCAACATTTGTTAATGGCCTTAAATTGGGTTAATGACATCTACAAAGTTAGCTGATCTCCTGTTTTCGTAATTACATTCGCCTCATACATTATCCATAAAAATTAGTTCAGTCCATTCTCATTTTTAGCTAATAAGTGATTTTGCTTCTAATCAGACTACAAAGTAATGCTTCAGTGAAAATACATTGATGATGATTACTATTATATGCTGATCAAGAGTATCATGGTGATAATATATTACACAAAAAGAAACATTAAGTGTTATACTACAGTATATACGGTTGGTTAATAGATACAGTTTTGTTATTTGAATTGTTCGTTCTACTTGCTTTCAAAATATTCCGTAGTGACGATGCTAAGCGTTAATTAATGAGTGGCCGTGGTGGTATGATGGGCTAGGAGGGCGTTTGATGGTGGTGGTTTGGTAGTAGTACTGATGGTGTTACAGGCAGAGAACTTTTGCCCTCAGAGCAAGTTAATAAAACTGCTTCAAGTGTGCGAAACTAACTAGAAAACTGTTGTTGGGAGCTGAGGCTTCTGGGAAGGCGATGTTATGTGTGTTCATATACATGCTTGTATGAAAATGCTTTCGGTGTACCAGCAAAACGACACGGTCACTAATAATCATATCCATCACCGTCACAACGTAGATATATACACATGTACCATAGAGATGAAATCCTCATTATTCCGTAGTTTGTGTCTGAAGAAGAATAAGCGCCTCCTCTGAAGAGTAGAAATACCGGAATCCAGTTAGCAATTTTCCAGGGAGATGGGTGAAAAGTAAAAGTAACTCAATATATTTGTGTAATGTCATTAAAAACATGACAGGAATGACGTAATTGAAAGGGAATGTAATGTGTTATTTACAGTGGGAATAAAATAATGTTGTAACTTAACTAGAGAAACTATAAAGCCTTCGAAATTCAATGTCCACGATTGGGGGATAAACATGGAAAGGTTAGAGTCACCATTATTATTAAAGTCTTTTATTATTGTCTAGTCCGAAGTTATTGGAGCGAAAGGTAGGCCGGGAAATAGGTATGTATATAATCTTGTAGACAGTGTATACTAAAAAATGTGTAGTTTAGATGTACCTTGATAAACATTATTTACATTAACAAACGCGAACGGTAAATAATAATAAACAAGACAAGGGTGTAAGCAGAAAAAAACAGCAAAGTAGATACACAACAGTTAAAGTTGATTATGATGATTATTGAGGCGGTATGGGTGTGCTGACTAAAGGTAATAGTACTGTTATTATGATACGATTATGTTTACTTCTATGGCTTATTCTCTAACTCAATACCTGTAATTATCACCATTCCTAATATTACGACAGGTTTTATTACCAATTTTCTCGTAGCAATGAGAAGGTAATCGAAGGACTGTAAAAACAATTAGTGGAATAAAAATATATACACAATGTAATAAAAAATGTTAGATATATTCGACAACTTGCAAAGTCATTTTCCAAGTTTAAGAATGAAGAAACCGTTACCGTGGAAATATATACATTTTTAAATATCAATTTTGATAAAGAAATACTAAAACAAATAAATATAAAAATGTATTCAATGTCTCAAATGGTTGCTGTTGTAAAATCTAAAAGTACATATTATAAGCTTTACCAAAAGTAAGGAGAATGTGAAAGTGAGAAAATGCAATGAGCCGAAATGAGGCTGAGGAAAAGCTTATATGTACTCTTACGCGTGAAATGCCTTGGTGCCCAGTGTTAAAAAACATTGTCATGAAAAGCGAACCTCCTTTTCACTTTTCTGCCTATGATCTCCATTCGTATCACTATACAAACTAGTTTCTTCTACAGCAGGAGCAAGATCACTGTTTGGTAAAATATAGAAACGTAGGTCCACTCTTTGATGTAAATCACTGAAAGAGAAAGCATGGGCAATAGTAAGGCATAATGTTAACTTGCAAAAAATGCAGAAAAAAATAAACCTAAACACATTTTTTTTTGCGACTGGAAAAATTTCCAAAGGAAAAACTTTTTTTTCTTTGCAAAACAAAAATCTCATAGAAAATTAGTTATTTTTGCAATAGGATAATTGCGAATTGGTTGTGTTATAAAATAGCGTGCATAGAGTCACCGCAAAACGTAGCCCAATCATGGGAGTATAGTAAACTTTCAGCAAACGAACCAGTCATGTTCACTGATACCATATCACCACCGAAAAAAATCATCAATAGCTCGGAACACGAGAAAAGAAAGAAAGTAAGCAAAGCAAAGCAAAACGAGAGACAAGAGGATAAAGGAACGGAGCAACAGCAGTAAATACTTGGTAGCTGTACAAGAAAGAGAGAGTGCTTTCCAGTGCAAGTATAACAATTCAGGATCACAACTCAGGATAAAGTAGTTCTCTTCCGCATGTCTTACAGTGCAGACACAACGCTACGCGCTCTCTGACAATACCTACGAGCCAGATCACTACAATCCACAATACAAAAAAGCATACATCTTTTTCTCGTCAAATGTGAACTACTTGTCGCTCATACAGAATTAGACAGTCTCACATTTCCTTTGTCTCTTTCAGTGTTTCTTGAAAGCATATTACATTTGAAAGTGAATCCGTAATGGATGAAGTGGGTGTAAGTATCAAAGAGCGACTGTCTGCAGATTTTTATCATTCTGCAATATATTTTTTATAGTTAAGCATAATTGTCACTTTTCCTGTGGGATTTTTTCAAGAGAAAAAGAAAGTTTGCAAGTAAAAGTGAGTTTTACATTGGAATGTAGAAAATACCCCTGTTACCGGAACGGAGACTTGAAAAAATCAAAGTAAATGTTGAACTACGGTTATGGTTTGTGATTCTTCGTGAACTTTAAAGATTAAATTTATTGATTCAAACTTACCTATAATTCATTCTAAAAAAATCTCAAGTTTATTTGTGTCATCAAAAGTGATCATTGCGAAAAAATAACACGAAGATACAGAGCAAGATTTGGAATGTGGTGAAAGAATAATGGGATATTAATGAAAACAGAAACTAAATTAGGGAAACTTACAGATTTTCATGATTATTATATCTCTTTGATGAAATTTGTTTGGTTAATTGGGATAAACTTTTGTGTCAAATATAAAACAAAATATTGTTAACATTTTATAAGTCTTATGAATAGAAATTACACGTTAATTGACAAACGGTGAAGAACAAGTTACTTCTGTGCATAAGAAACCCTTTCCATTTTCCACTCCACAGTACCGTACTGACAGGTGATTGTACTGTATTGTGTACTTGGCAATTTTAACAGTGTACCCATATTCCACTTGTCTCTAGCTTGAAGTGTGTTTGTCTTGTATTTTAATATTCCTGAAGATGATGAAGTTTGTTTCAACTAAAGCACAAAATGCTTAATTAATGGTGAAAATAATAACAAATCTTTCTACGTACTTTCCACATTGCTCTTTGGGCATTCCATTTCTAATTAAAACTGTCCAATTGAGTTTACAACATCGCCAAACACTAAGCATCACTTTTCCTGACCCAATTATCTTTGACGAAACGTCCTAAATTTCCTAGTTAACATAATAATTCATAAACATCAAAAAGGCTTTCCAGGTATTTCTGGTTTTAGCATCGTGTTAACGTGTTAAATAGAGAAATGTGTGGGGCAAACAAGTGAATCTTCACAAATATAACACTCCGCTCTTCTGGAATATTCATTTTTGTGTGGAATTCATTCTGTATCTATAATAAAATTGTGTTATAATAATAAACAAGTTTTTGTGGAAAACGTGCTCTTTTTATTTTCCCACTAGTATACATATTATAGTGGTCTAGTGCTACTGCAAAATAGACGATTTTGATGAAATTTTCAACTAGCCTTTTAAAAAGTCACAATCTTTTTTTCTTCTTCTTGAAGTGGTGGCAAAAAGTAGAGAAAAGCTGAGAAAAATAAAAGCACACTTTCAATACTAAAAAGAATTCTTGTGAAAGTTGTGGTTGTTGTGTTGGTGAATAAAGGAAAAAGTTGAAATGGAATAAATGATTTTATTCATAGCTCATTTCAAAAGGAAAAGTACTCGAGATTTTTTTGTCGACGACGACTTATCAAAAGAAGTTTTATTTTGCACAGGTAAACTCAGCAAAATTTCACTCTGCAAAATTAACTTCTTTTCAAGCCACGTAAATATTAAGCTCTAACGACATAAGCTTTTTAGTCATTCATTTATATGTCCTCTATACAATTCGTTTGGTCTGTCAGTCAGCTAAGCTGAGATTCTGAAGAATAATAAGAAATTCAAGAGAAAAAATAAAAATGTTCAGGTTTTCTTAACACTCTAAGATTTTGTCTGATCCTAAGCTACAATATTTGGGTTAAAGTGAGACTTCAAGGTTAATCGCATATTTCCTTTCGCAGAATTTATACATTCTAAATTGTACACAATAGAAAACCAAGTGTAGAAAAAAGTTATAAGTCAGATATTTGAGTGATTTTTTTTTCGCTATAAATAAAAAAATAAAAAAACGATATTTGACGTGCTATACTACTACATGAGTTAGTGTTTGTGCTTCTGAATTTTTGAAACCAGGTAATAATCTTTCCATTTGAGATCGTTCACCTCCCAAAATGATGAAAATCTTTTAGGAAAGAGGGACTTTCACGGTAAGTAGCAAAATGTTCAATTTCCTTACACGTATCCATAGTTATTAAGTCAACCAAAGTTCATTAAATAAGTTGGTTAAGCTCTTCTTTCTTCTTTAATAATTGCTTATAAACGTCTCAGTTTTCTGGCCATATGGTCACAATGGGAATATCTATTGTAAACATGAAATATAAGTTGAAAGCAAAAACTTATCACCATATTTGATTGGCTTCGAAAGGCCAAATATGAATTCTCAACTTTCCGAGCATTGACTCACTGTACTCTAGACTTAGGGAATATTTACGTGTTGCCGCCTTCCTACGAATTCCCGAAACAGAAAGCCTAACAAACTCCCAAGAAGCATATTTAGCATATTATTGTAAATTTTCAATTGTAATCTTGCAACATCCCAGACACTACAATAATTTTCACAGTTTTCTCCTAGTTGCATCTTCAGGGACAAGAAATCCTTCTGTAAAGAGAATTTATAAGGCGGAAGAAGATTTTTTGTTGATGATGAGTATACTCTAGACAATTTATTAAAATCATTTTTTAAATGTGTGATGCTATTTTTTGACGTAAAATCTTACTCTCTTTTGCGTGTTTTGTAACCCACAAGCAGACTACATCAGATTACTTATTTATCAGCGTTTTGGCTGTGTATGCGGCCCTTAAATAAGTAATGTTACATAATATTTCACTAGTAACAGTGCCATTGCCATTATAGTCTCTCGCATGTGTGGTACTCCTACTTTGTATAAAAATATGCCCTTTCCATTGTAACTTCTTGCCTTTTTTGGAAGGATGCACCACATTGCTGCGTGGCCTATTTTTAGGAAGGAAATTGCATTCGCATCCATAAATACTATAGTGAAGTGGAAGAACCATGGGGAAAAATCTCCTGTTGTTTTCCCTACTACAACTCTTTTCAGTGAAGAAAACTACGGTGATTTCCTTTTTTTTCTTCGTCTCCCTGTCACATTTTTGTCTGCTTTCTTTCTCCAGCTGCAGACTATGTGTATTATTACGAAATGTGAATGCATGCATGTATGCCTTTTTGGGGTGGAATGTCCAAATGTAGGTAACATGTAAAAATAAGTGTAATCGTGGCGTAACCCTGTAGCCAAAAAGTTTGAAAACAAAGAAGGAAAAAATATGTGCACCATTCGCTCTCTCATTGTTTCCCCTTTACTTTCACTTTTTGACATGAAGGGGAAACTCTTTTGTCTCTCGTAACAATTCCCCTGTAAATTATTTTCCGTTCGTTTCTTCACGTTCTTTTACGCTCCGTTATGTAAGCTCTTGAAACAGGGGACCTTGTATAATGGAAATCGACCTTAAATTTTTCACTTATGCCACGTTATGTGTGTAAATGCGGTATATGTAGAGGATATTCTTATGTACAATAGCAACATAATAATAATAAGTATATTTAATAGTAGAGCATCGTCATCATCATGACGACTGACATTAGTGATGCCATTACAACATTTGAACATGTGAGTTGAACACACACGATTTTAAATGAAGTCTCGAGTGGAGCCGCTTACACACAATTGTACAATTTCTCAACAAAGGAGCAGCGAATTGGAAGAAAAAGGCTACCAAAAAATAAATGAATATTGTGGAAAATGAAATAAAGGGATTGTACTCTGCTCCGGTTTTTTTTTTGGCAAAGCCAAAGAAATACAAGTGAGCGCTATTCACATAATAGCCAATTTACCCATAAGCCACAGCGGTAGTAATGGAGTTACAGGTTAACAATAACAGCCAAACACAGAGAGATGCATTGTTGCTTGCTTCGGAGCGGTAATAGGTTCCATTCTCCACTTTCATCCTTTATACATCATTCTTTGAAAACGTATTTGCTTTCTTTGTCTGAATAGGGTAGTAGGATAGCATGGAAGAGAAATGGGAGAGAGAATCCAACGAATATACAGCTAATTATTCCTTCTATTTTGTTGTTCAGCTGCTGCTTGCCTTGGCTGCTGTTGTCGTTATTTCTATTGTTGTTTTCACTGTTGTTTTTGTTTGGCCACTAGTAATTCTCCGTGATATTGCAGCTATGCTGCTTCTCTCTTTCTCTTTACACTTCTTTGCTTTTTCACAATTTCTCGTGTTGTTTAGACTCTATAATGGCATTTTCCTCTGTGAAAAGTGGCAGGTAACTGCCAACGACAGCTTTTGCATTTTCCTCTTTCTTTCACTCACACACTCGCTCTCACACTCACAAAAACCTGCAATTTTCAAATGAAAGTAGTCCTGGAACCACCATACTTAGAAAGACTTTCTCCCAAAAGAAATAACTGTAGAAAATAGAATGACACGACAACAACAGGCCCATACCAGTACTTCTATTAGCCATGGTGTTGTTTGTACGAGTGTATAACAATTGACTATTATCCTCATCAACAACGTCAACCCGGACAACACAAAAAAATAAAGCAACATACACACACATTCACCACCAGCCAAATACAGTTTTTGTGTTGTGTCGATACCAGAGAACAACATCCAAAAAATAAAAAAATAGAAACCTGTTTTTCTCTTTGTGTCTGGTAGAACACTACCGCTCTTTTTGGCTTATTCGTAGTATTTTTTTCCCTTCTTTCTTCCTCCTACAAAGTCAGTCTCTACTTTGTAAAGTCAGTTGAAACTGCTGCTTGTATTGTATTTTGGACCTAGTGTTTTGCATTATCCTTTTTCTCGTTAGTTTTCCTTTTGTTTTTCTTTCCTTTTATTTTCAGCTGATTTTCACCCATGAAACAAAATGTTTCAGTGGAAAGCATGTTGCCTTACAAGATTTTTCCCTTTCTTTTTCTTCTCAGCTCTACACAAAAGTGTAGGAGGAGAGCAGGGAAATTGTTGTTTTTCTATTCACTTTCATCCTGACGTTCCACCTGCGTCCAGCGGTGGTGGTAGTGGCGACGATGGTGGCGTATGTGTTTGTATGTACAGCCTTTTTCTCAGCTTTTAGTGGGCTCATTTGTTTCACTCACTCTTCACTAGCTTTCCTTGCCTTTTTTGCTCTTTTCTCTTTTTTTCACTATTACCAAAATGGTGTTTGTACTTTGTACTACTAAAGTCCAGGACTGCACTGTGTGTTTGGCGAGTAGATTAAAGGCGACACCGTGAAGGACAGAAAAGAAAAGGACACATACAGAAAAACGATGAAACCGGTTTACAGATGGACTTTTTTTCTATTTCTCTTGTCTTCACGCTTTTCCTCCTGTTTCCCAAAATATACTGAATAAATACATTATTTAGCTTTTTGACAGTTTCCTTCATTCCCCTTTTTTCTTCTCTACACTATCTATCTGCTTATATGCCATACCAGCTTTCTCTCTATACAGGGAAGTGAAGGTATACACATTACAAAAGAGCAGGCGACAACTTGTCTCATTTCTGTTTTCACACTTGAGCAACTAAAGCGGTGATGTGTAAGATACATACATATACAAAAAACGTGTCTCTTTCATTCTTTCCTTGTCGTCCATCCGTCTGTATATATATGCTGACTTGTTAGAGACTTTTCTCTTTTTTGTCTTTCTTGTTCTTCT
Source organism: Entomobrya cf. arborea Gr-Col-00668 (assembly GCA_034699025.1). NCBI lineage: Eukaryota > Metazoa > Arthropoda > Collembola > Entomobryomorpha > Entomobryidae > Entomobrya > Entomobrya cf. arborea Gr-Col-00668. Next base: position 10,668 of record JAQIWN010000642.1, on the reverse strand, counting down.
TTTTTCGTTGTAGCTCTTTTTTTATCTCGTGGGGGATTGAAAATGAGCAATGAGTTGGTTGTCTTGTATTTATTAATTTTGCTTTGTCTACTAAACTCCAGTATAGAAAGACCGCACCGAAAACTATTATTTTATATCCTTCTCTTCTAATCCTTTATACCTCCTTTTTCCATGTCTTGTCACTAACATTGTTTCTTTTGAAGGAGAACAAAAAACTACAAATTAAAACATGTTGTTGTACTACAGCTACCAATTCCTATTTGTTCAAAATCTTGTTTTCTTTGTGTATGTATTGTTTCCTGGTTTGGTGAACAGTAGTATAGTTACACTAATATTTGAGAAGTTGCAGTAGTGGGTGTTGGGATCCTATCAGCTTATTTTCTTTAATTTACAGTTTTGTATACCTATTAAGGTTTGTTATCAAATCTTCAATCTTCTCTTTTGCTTATGAGCACAAATGTGGTACTAATATAGATGATCATATTGATGATAACCAGTAATTGCTTCTATAGAAAATTAAGATGCGTGGGAGATGAAGGTGAATCAGTGTAATGATCTTGATTACTATGAATAAAAGCTGTTTCGACTGTTTAAAAGAAAAGGAAGCAATTAAAATCTCTACAGACTAAACTTCTATTAGATTGTACGGAATGCAATTTCTTTCATAAAGGATTCAAGACAGACAAGAAGCATATTCATCACGATGAAATCCTTATTACTTCAGTTCCAAAGCACAGTTATGTCCTTAAACTGTCTTAAAATATGGATGCATGTATGATGACATTAGATAGAAATGTACGAAAAATGAAATGAAATAAAAAACCATCTGACTATATTTCATCTTATTACTTTTAAAATTACACTATTTTATGAATTCCTTCATAAAATAGTGTTAGGAAAGCGTTTAAAAAAATAAATTATAATTCCCAAATAATGTTTCGGAACAATGTCCAACACAATTTCTCTCAAGTTTTTATTCGCAACTAATCTACTCGCTGCAACATGTGGTCTAAAAAGAACCAGAGAAATGAGGCCCTTCTTTGTCTTTCATTCTTTTTTATTTTACCTTTTGTTTCTTCCATCTTGTTCATGACCATCTTTAGCATGAGAATACAGCACAAGAAATACGACACTCAAATAGATTCTTTTTGAATTGAAAACTTGAAAAAGGGAACATCTGAAAGAGGATCACAAAGTCATCTTCAAAAAAATAAAAATATGAAACAATGCATCAAGCTATTTTTGATCCTTCTGATTTTCGTTGTATCCATTCTTTTATTAAACAATATAAACGTTTTGAATGGTGTATGAAAATGAGATGATAAAAAAAGTTTTAAAACATCTTATTTTACAAATCCTTTTGATGCAAATAGAGCAGCGCGGTATGTTTTCTTGGTCACTTGTTTATTTAATTTATTTCCGTGACTTTCTACGTTTTTGAATTTAAATTCCACTCATTTGATTTTAATATTAACAGTATTGTGTCGACATTTCAAAATGTTTAACAAATTGTTTACGTCATTTTTAACCATGAACTTCTGTACTCACACAAAGTCGCATATGTTTACAGATTGTTGTAAATATTTGCAATCACAAATTATGCATAATGTGGAAAACACATTTTTTCCAGAGAAATGCTTAACATGATCATAAATTATCTTTTTTATTGTGTGACGTTCATTCTATAAATAAATTTATTAGTTGTTTGATAAAATGTATGCCTAGGTAAATATTAAAGCCTATACAACCTTGACTAAAGAAAATGTAATAGAAAGCCAGGGCAGTAACCCTACTTGTATTTGAAGAGTACTAGTTATTTCGAATTAAACCGTTAAAGAGGTATTTACTCATATCATTCAACCGGATTACTACTCTTTGTAAACCCATCCCGTCCTCCTTGAAGAAAAAAGAGCTTGACAAAGAAATTATGCTACTTTTTTTACCAACGTAAACAAAATAGTACCTACATGTTAATCTTTTCAAGTGGCTTGTTTGAAGACACAAAGTTTCCCTTCCCTTTTGATATTGATAACTTAAACGTTGAAAAAAAAGGACAAACTGCGCATTATTTTCCCCATTGAATAAAAAGCAGATTGCATTGATTATGAAAGAATCCTGGCTACCTATTTAATCCTCCTACTCACATTACTCAAACTACAAAAGTTACATAAAATGGAAAGCAAGTAAAATATAGAAATAAAGCAACAGGATCTTCGTGCATATTTTATTCAAAGAAAAAAGTAAATTTTATAGAAAAAAACAAAAGGTTGCACACGTATATTCTTGTGTATGTACAAAGTATGTGTACGTAATTTAACTTTACTACGAACAATATTGCATCATGAACAATTTGTTTGTCCTCCCACAACTACGAAAAAATATATAAACATAAGTACCCACTCAGCTTTTGCTCATGTGAGTGAATGTGTTCGAAAATGGGATGTAAAGAAGTAGATGCTTCATATTTTTTGTTGTGTTTGCTCTTAAACTCTTTCCACAACAACGGTACTGGCCCCTCGAGAGATTTGCGGTTTTTTTCCTTGTAAAAAAGACCTAAAAGTTGTTTATTCAAGAGCAACAACAACGACATAGCGACATCGCCATCATCATCATCTCCATGACCCGTTGTATAGCAGTTAAGAAAATGTGTAGAGAAGCAGCTCTGCTTTTTGTTGCAAGGAAAAAGAGAAAGTGATTGCGAGACGATCATGTTCATGTACTTTTCAAGCAAGCAAAACAACAAAGAGTGAATGGTCGGTTGTGATGTGGCAGTAATAACAGTTTTGTTGTATTACTGGCAGTTTTACGATTTCGATAGAAGATGCACGTGTAGTCGCGGCATTACTCATTCAAAACTTTGCAGACACACACAAGTAGAAAGGGAAGGGAGGTATCACACACACTAAAAGTAAGATAAAAGTACGTACCTACTTTCCCACAACAACAATCATTACATCACTCTTTATACTCGTCCCTTTACTATTTCACTATACTATTGACCCAACAAAAAAACAAGCTGTGTGCTCTACTTTCATTTACTTTCGATATCTCTCTTGCCCTTTCCCCGTCTTGTTTATTTTTCTGCCAGTTTTTGAAATGGAAAGCAGTAGTATAAAAAGTTACAAATGATACGTTCATGTTTTTCCTGTTTTCACTGTTATGCAGCTCAATGGTGTAACACAATGCAAAAAAATATGCTGTCTTGTCTCTTTTGTCTGCTCTTATAAAGAATATGTCTATGTATAGAATATAACATAGCATACTCAAAAATTTGCAGGAAAGTTTATTTCTATATGGAAATCATAAATGGAAAGGTTTGCGGTAAAATGTTTTATCTTTTTGCGAACACACCAAAAAACAGCCAGTCCAAAACTACAGAACTAAAATGACTACAAGATCCTTTTTTCTTTCGTTATGTTATTCCCCATTCCCTCCCAAATTTTCCATTTCCTTCTCTTCTTATATCCTTGCAAAATAGTACTTTATGTGAGGTTATATGTAGCTCTCTGAATAAAGTAGAAAAATACTAAACAAAAAAAGTCTCATCGACGACTAAAGTGTACTGTGCGTTTTACATTACATCGCATTATGTTGCATTACATGTGCTTCAAACTGACTCATGTTTATTTTCATATTCCTATTTTCTTCTTTCTTTTAAAAGCGACCAAGAAGAAAATCAAGCACAGCGGAAACAGAAAGTAAGAAGAAATAGAACTGTAAAAAAGAGAAAAAGGCATTGCATTTGATGCATTACACCATTCTAATATAATATGCATCTTAGAAATACACCACAACATTTTACAAACAGCAGACATACCTATGCATACATCTATACATGAAAACATCAACAAAATAGTATATTAGACATTCAGAATAAAAAAATCTATTCTTGTACAAATACATAAATGTACATTGAACCTTTTTTTTACATATATTTTGTGACTACTTTGTTTACCTCTTTTAATATTGCCCGTAGTACTGCTGCTGATGTAATGGCAAAAATAAACTGAAAATAAAAATCTCTGTTTGTTCCGTTCGTTTGTTTAGCCTCATATATTAATCTAGTACTTCCAGACGACGTCGACTACTCTTCCTCACAACCTTTTCTAGTCGTATTTTTTCCCCTGGAAAAGCAAAGAATGGATAAAAGGCTCTAAAAGGAATAAGAAACATTAACTCTTTTCAACGGCGATCAGGACACAAAGTAGTAGGGGTTTTGGTAGTTGTTGTGGAGGCAAAAGAAGTATCATCATCATCATCCACAACAATATCACAAGAAAGAAAAGAAGTTGAAAGAGGAAAAGTATAAGAAGCAGGTCATCTGTACCACTACGTAGAAATATTGTCGATCTTTCCATTTACAAAAATAAGTATGTATACATATCCACATGCTTGTGTTTGCATGGACCGTAGTATACATTTATGTATGGAGTATGTAAAGCAAATATTGATCATGGATTTCCACATGCCCGTTTCTATGAGTATGTAAACCCGTTAGTTCAGGATTCCGGTTTTTGCATCATTGAATCAAGATAGGTTTTATTCTTTTCTACATTCTCTTCTTTTCTGTATACATTTTTTGCCCCTGAGCACTTCTCCATTATTGCTGCGTGTAGTCATACAATGTGGATGGTTTTCTCAGTATTTTCTCTTGTTTTTTACAAGAAATAAAAAAACGCCCACCCGTTTTTGCGAAAGTTAACATTCTGTATATATTTTAAGAGAGAAGTCATTTAAAAATGGGAAAAAGGTATTGTTAATGATGTTGATGGAGGATGGAAATATGTATTCTGGTGGTGATGATGATGCCTAAAAATGAGAAAGAGGAATGAGGAAGAAAAAAATAGAGCTGATGTTGATAGTGACGATGATGACGATGTCAAGGCAAAAAGATATCAACGGCATGAACACTAATAGCACATGAACATGATCATCATCACTGCCATCATCATCGCTAGGAAAAAAAAGAAGTATCAACTCAGCCGCGGCATATTTTTTCTCTTCCTTTTTTTACTGTGTGTGGTGTCTTTACGTTGCACGTTGTAGGCACGTTTTTCATGTGCGGGGAATACTAAAAAGGCTCATGGTATTATTATTATTACCATTATCGCTACCATTATTACATGATGCAGAATGGCTGATGATGGTGGTGGTAGGGAGCAAAAAGTCAATGCTATACATATCTTTTTGTATCAGGAAACTCTTCAGGAAAAAGATGTAGTGAAAGTTGTTCACCGACGATATGGTGATGTTGGCATTGAATATTGGGAGTGAAAAACGTTGCTGCTGATGATGATGACATTGTTGTCGCGCTCATGCATTTTTACACAATACTTTGTCGACTATGTCATCAACTTGTATCTCTACTGATTTTGCTTGCATGCTCAAAATTGTCTGACGCAAAACACGACTGTTCTACAAATGTAAATACAACGAAAGTATTTTTTTCTATACATGTAAATACACATCATCACCATGGGCCACGTTGCAACCAGAGCAGAAATGGATGTTTCATAGTATTCAGTCTGTACTAACTATTTAGCTATTATATTAAAATATTATGTATATTTCAGCATGTGCTCAGTATTTGAAATAAGGGCACGCAGAAGAAAATGTCAATTTCGTTTATAGTCATTTCACTAAAGGATTACTGTTATGTTAAAAGTATGAGCCATATAAATAGTTTTTTTTTGCTTAAAGTATTATTCACAAATAGGTATGTATACTTTACATGCGGGTATAACTGATTGTGAAGTCCAGATATGAGCTCAAATGTCATTTGGCTCCTTTCTCCACATTTTCAATGTATATTCCATTCGCATGCAAATTACTCTGATATTTATATGTGTACGGGGTATACCCGCTCCTTCCATGCAAAAATCTGGTTGCCCTCTTTTTCGTTTCGGTCAGGACGACCAGCTGCATGGTCGCTTGGTTAAATTCACTGATACATAGTGATAAGTATGCATGAGTAATAATGTAGAGCATATATGACATGACATGATATTCACATTGTCATAAATAAACTATAACTGCATCCGTATTTTTCGTGGCTAACATGCTTTCATTGTGAGTATACCTTCACAAGTAGCTCACATGTTATAGCTATATTTCACTTGGGTCATTATCATAGGTCATGGATTGTTTTTTTTACAAAGTGGGGGTACTAACCGTATATACGTACCACATGGTAAAAAGATGGTATCTTTTATATCTTATTTTTATACATTCATATATCTTTGTACGTCAAACGTCGGTCAAGCCTAATACGTGCAATGTACATATGTTATATGGCAAGTATTAAAACTACCAGTTTCCACTTGTGGAAGTGCATTCTGCTTATTACAGCAAAATCCTTTTCTGGGAAGTAGAAAATTCATAATGTATACTTTGATTATAGCTTTCCATCCGCTTAGCTTTTGCTTGTGGTATTCCTGTGAAAACTGAGCATACTTGTTTAACATATCCAGTACCACAAGGAATCCCACTTTGAAACATGATACATGACTCAATGAGATCTAGGCTAATTTTACCGATATACCTTAGAAGAGCAAAAAACTCCATTCACATAGCTTTCATTTTTTGTTTCCTCGTGCATATACCTATAAAAGACGTACCATTTTCATAAATATAAATGGGCTTTCAGAATAGAAAAGATCTACGACATCATCATCGTTCATCTAAATATATGTACTTCTTTTTTTGCACAGCAACGTAAGTTTTGTACGTTGTGAGCGATGACTATATTATTCCCAAAAAGTAAGCAGATGGAGCTAACACTTTTTTTATCATACCATTTATAAAAGCTCGTGTTATTCCCTGATGGAATTGATTTTTTTAACCTCGTTATATATTTTGAATCCCTAGATAAAAAATACACATGCACACAATGCAATAAACTTAGTAAGGCATGAAAGTGAAAATGTTCGCTGGAATTGCATATGATGCTATATAAAAAAATAGTAGCTTAAAAGAAAAAAAGAGAGAATCAAAGAAAGTGAAATAGGAGGAAGCCTGTATGGTTTTTTATATGTGAGTATTTTGAAGGTACAAAATACCACCACCATCACACATTTTATGCATATTAGATGAAAAGGTTATCTATTTATCTCCTTCCTGTTGTTATCCGCTCCTTCTTCTTACATTACATAATATTGGTCTAGTGCAAAAATGGAAGAAAAGAGGTTGAAGGAAGACACGTAACCTTCATATTATATAATGTACATACATGCATTCTCCTTCCTTATTGGTATTTTTTAGGCAGGAGATAAATTGGTCGAGTTGAGTGTGCACAAGGAATTTTTCTTTCATGTGGAGTGAGGCAGGCTCCTGTGGGGATCTCTGCAGTGCAGGTGCATAATTCCACTATCACTACAGCACCATGAGCACGTCGACTTATATTTCTATGTAGTCATACATGTAATGTGTTCACTTTCACCTTCGTTCGTATATATTTTTTTTACAAAGGAAGACTACAAGTTCTTCTCTACACTTACCAACCGCGACTATCATAGCAGCCTCTGCCGCAGGTCAAGTGTAATTTTAAACAATATTCACAGCGGTGCATCTACATTTTTTCCTTCGCTAATACCACACTCTAGAAAACCATCATGACTATTTATACTGGGCTTTCACTTAAAAACTTACATAAAAGACTTTTATAACAATCTTTATGTGAAAATATGTGTTGTGGTTAAGGGTATCCCTTTGTATGGAGGGGCCGACTTATTCTGTACAGCTCTTGTGGCAGAGGTGATGTAGGTGATGGTGTAGAAGACTTCATAAATGGCAGTATCTCTAGCAATTCTCACAAAACATACTTGACGTCTTCTAGTGCATTTCACATGACTCCGATGACTTTGTGTCGTCGTTAGAAATGGTTTAAGCGTATTATTGTAAAAGTTTTCTAAATTCCTGTATTTCAGTTTTTTTTCTCCTCACGGATGAAAGTTTGTATCGTTAAAAAAATATGCACACAAAACGTTTCTTTGTTGCTGAGAGTAAACATTTGGAATAATTCAAGCCATTTAAATGCTGATTGCATGAGATTAAGGTAAGACGAAAAAAGAAAGAAAGCACAATGGTTTTAAGGATCAGATATAAAGCGCTCAACACACGAATTCGGAATAAAACCGGTTGACTAGAGAGTTAAAAAGGGGAGAAAAAATAATCGTTTTTTTCTGGAGAAGATTTTTGTTTAAAGATGTTAGTCGCTGGTCGGATATGGTGCATGAGTGCATGCAAAATACCTACCTATCCTCGTCTCTTTTTGTAGCCACCAGAGAATGCGAAATCTCAGCACATACTTCCACAGAGCGACATGGACACATTTATTGAAATGATAATGGTGGTTCTACTGCAGTGGTGACGATGATGATGATAGCGTGGCATTTATAGTGGTCGTAGCACAGTAACTAAACATTACTAAAAAAATCCCTGAAAAAATATAAATGTGTAGACATAAAATGTGGTGGCACTGCGTGCGCTTTCATTTTTTTCTACCTATTTTATGTACTTGAGCAGGTGTTATTTTTATTGTTGTTGCGACAAGAACGCAAAAAATGCGCAGAGAGAAAGCATTCTATTGCTCCGTGTTATTATGGTTGTTATTATATTCTTATTTTATGGTATTTTGTATATTTATTTCCTTTGAGGGGGTAGGTCGCTAGGAACACATTGAAACTAAGGTGTATGAAGTGAATAAACGACAAGGAAAAAGGTCGACGTCGACAAGCAGGCGATTGTGGAAAATGGTTTTAAATTTATTTATTTGTTTTCAGCAGCCGTGAGGAAGGAAGGAGAGAAAAGAGAGAATGAATAAAATATATTTTACGGCAGGAGGCAAAGTACACCATTACATTGTCAAGAAGCACATTATCTATGTGCATAAATTTAGATCGATGAGAGGCAAGAAAATTCCTCCAATCTTTCTCTTCCTAGTTATTGCGTAACCTGTATAAAATTTATGGGACTAGTGTTGTGGCGCTGTTTGTTCAAAATACTTTGCTAATTGTGAATAGAAATAAAGCAGCATGGAAAGTGTGGATTAAAATGTGATAACAACGGTTCGGACTGGAATATTTCCTGTGAAAAGATTTGCGAGCTAGGCTTGCAACCACCACCAGAACATTTATTCCCAAGTAAGCAAAGCAATATTGTTTGGCTTCGAGGGACTGTAGCACTTTATTTCATGTTTTGTTTTTGCAATGCACAAGAGAAGACTGTTATTACTAAAAATTATTAATGTTATGAATTTGGAACAAAATTGATGCATGATTTTGCGCCTAGACTAACATTCTTGCAAAGCTTTAAGATTTGTTTGTTGTGTTGTTGCAATTTTGGAAGTTTGTCGTTGTAAATGAGGGCTGACGATGGTTATCACAATGAATAGGAGCGACTCTCCTAATTTTAAGAGTCCCACCAAGAGAGAGTGAGATCACTAATCATTGTATATTGGCTTGTATTAGTATGTGTGTGTGAGTGTGTGTGTGTGTGTGTGTGTGGGAGAGAGAGAAAGGGTTTGGTAATAACAAGTGACACACAGGATATTTCCTTGGGCCATTCCTCATGCTACTTGTTCCTCTAACAGAAAGAGCCGCAGAAGTACCAGTGACTTTGTGGCAATTTCCCTATTCTCTGACTCTAGAGAAAACAACAGGAACCATCTAATCACCAAACATAATACAAACAAGGAGCGGAAGAAGAGAATATGAGTAGTATAGGGAAAGAGATAGAGAGAGAGAAAGCAGCTTTGTGCCGGCTTTTATCTTGGAATACGCATTTAATGTAAAAGGTGCAGCCTTTAAATTACCAACAAAATGAAACCCTGTCAAAAAGATAAAATAACTTTGATATTAAAGAAGTTTATCTACCTTGTGTACTTGATCTTTATATAGTTTTATCTTAGAATGTATCACATTGCATTGAATAACTCATATAAAATCTGATCTGAGGTTTCAATTCAAATTCCCCTTATGAACATGTTTTATGAAAAAGGAAGAACGCATACTAAAAACAAGGAAAAACAAGTTAGCTTTGGGAGTTACAATAGCTATCTAAGTATTATAATAGTGCTAAATAATAAATGGTAATATTATGACATGCATAGGTACCACCTGTGCATATGCCTTTGCCTATGGATTCATAGAAACAGGATGAATACAAGCAGTGTACGGTTTTCCTTTATGTTCAGCTTTTCCGTTTAATATTTGATCATCAAAACAGATTCCGTTTCCTGTGTTCACAAAACGAGTGAATGAGTTATATAACAAGTGACCATGAAACAAATGTTAAAACTGCACTCGGTATACTGCATGGAAAGGTTAGGGATTCACTGGAAACAACCTTCAATAATAAAATAGAATACTGTTTTGATAACCAATTTTACTCACTAAATGAATACAGTGAAAAATGGAACCATAGTAGAAAGGCCAATTATTTTAATCACTAATCTATGATGTCTAACAATAAGGTAAACTTTATTTCATATTATCAAACCACGAGCTCCACTCTGATTAGAATTTTTGGAATCTCCCACTGTCTATAAAACATTAGATTGCATACACACAACCAAGCACCCCTCGTCGAATTCTCTTTGAAAAAATGTCCATACTTCGTTTTTTCTGTTACGCGGAAAATGTTCATAGACCGTTCATTCTTCCTTTTTTA